>DWHP01003058.1:0-13765 GCA_018247895.1 Parnassius honrathi
CGACGTTCGCATACGACTGCCACAAAGGCTGTTTACTCGAAATTTCTACACATTGTAGTACTTTAGTAGCTTTGTATAGCATCCTCTTTATTTGGTGTATAATTTTCAAATCATTTTCGCTAGTTCTTTAACTCTCCAAATACGTAAAAATGCCGAATACGCGGATCGGCCAGAAGCTGGTCGTTCGCCAGACGCGCGCGAAAAGCATCGGCAAGATTCTGGCCCGTCGCCACACAAGGGGTTATGTAACAAAAAATCAGTGAATTTTAAGCCAAATCAATCATATTTACGAGATTATATTTTATTTAATGTCTATGGATGTTTTGTTACATATTTAAAAGTTGTTTTTTCAAAACAACAGCCAATATTTCGTGAAAAATGATTATTTATTGTTTGTTGTTATGTATCGTATACTAATATTACTTACTGGCCTTTACTTACCGCGCTCAATGATTATCAAACAGCACTGACATTTGTGAAAATTTTTATTTCAACACACTTGCACTATGCTACTATATAATAGCAAATTTTTCCTTTGTAAATCAAACCATTTATATTTGCAAAACAAAAATGTCTTTTGTTTTCAACTATAACTGTATTAGAATTATTTATTGAATGAAACTAATTTTACGGATTATATTGCGATTAATACTACTTATTTTTAATTCCCGATGTTTCCGATTAAATGCGTGAAAGTGGTTCAATTCGATGTGTAGTGTTCGCGTAAATATAAGAAATCAATATAGAATTATCCAGTTTTACATAAAGATTACCTTTAAAATCACGAAATATTGTGAAAATTCGTATAATTTAAATTTTAAGAACGTTAGCATATTATACTTTACCTTTTTTTACGAAATAAGTGAATTTTTTTTCTATATTTTTAATTTTTAATAATCTAAGTAATTACTCATGTAATCGGTGCATCCTTGCCAACGCTGTGACAGATTCATGTCCTCCTTGAAGAAATCAGTTGGACGAGAGGCAATGAACTCTTCAAAAGCATTTTGTACTGCCTCTCGGGTATTGAATTTTTTCTGGCAAAAAATTATCCAAATTTTGAAAAAAGTAGAAGTCTGTCTCTGTGTGGCGTAAGGTCTGGTGAATACGACGGATGACGGGTAGCTTCCAACCCCAAGTCTTGGAACTTGGAGACCGTCTGTTGTGCAGTATGAGGTCACACATAGTCGTCTAGGGGCAGCGGGGACGAGCGATTGACCAAAGCTGGTTGGAGATTATTTGTGTTCAGTTCTTCACAGTACACATCTGCAGTAATGCTCATCCCATTTGGTAAAAAACTGTGATGAGTCACATCGGCGCTGGACTAACAAACAGTGAACAACACTTTTCTATGGGTGAATTTTCATTAAGGGCGTTATTTACGTGCTGAACCAGGATTCAACCAATTTGCTGAGTGCTAACGATTATCAAAAAGTATAAATTTTTCGCCTCAGATAACAAGGCGGTTCAAAATTCTTTCATTTGTGTCTGTTGAGCAGTGTAAGGCACGTTTCGACGCGTACTTCGCAATGGCGATCGTTGTGTTCGTACCTTTTTTTACCTTGCCAATTTGACGCAAATGGACCGATATTGTTTTGATGCTAACATTGAAAACTGCTACTAATTCAGCCGTAGATTGAGTATCATCAGCTTCTGTAACATCTTGTTATTAATTTTTATAATGAGATTGCTTGTCATGCCTCTTTTCCTTCTTCTTCACCAATCCTTAAAATCAACTTATAGACAACTTATATCTTGAAGTTGTCTATAAGTTGATTTTAAGCTCTACCGTTGTAGGAAGGATGTTAGGTGAATTGACGATCGTAGTACGAGAAGTCTCTTATCGTTGACTCTGATGATGAAACGAAATGGTTATAAAGTAAAGCAAAGTTACAGCCTATATACGTCCCACTGCTGGGCACAGGCCTCCCCTCATTAGAGATGGTTATATCGAAAGTTATTTCGTATTTTTTGCCATATTTTATCCCTTTCTTACGAAATCAATGAATACAATACGAAACTTTCAGTCGAACGAAGAAAACGAAAATTTGCATCTTGTTCTTCTGTAAATGCACTTTCTTAATTAAAAATAAAAAAAAAACACTAGTAGATAGTAGAGAGCTCTCTTGATTTCCCTTAAGAATCTTGAAACTTTTCTCGAAATTTGAGCTAATAGTATGAACCAGTTTCATTACCAGACGGTTGAGATATCCCTTAGGCATTCTAAGCGCTAAAGTTTGTTCTAGAATTAAGTCCGTAAACCTATTTAAAATACACAGAATGACTTTTTGTTTAAAATATATTTTTCAACTTCAAGTTGATTATTAATGACAAACACAACACAATAACTTATGATAAATTATTCATTTATTTATCTAAAGTATTTATGCAAAGGATGTATTATTTCTATTTTTCATGTTTTTTAATAGAATGACGACCACTGCATTCAGTATAATGTGGTAGTTTACTGCCCTTATACTATAAAATTGTCTATAAAATAAGCTTAATTTATCTGCTTATCTCATTGCTTGCCTCCAATGATTATCATTTTCCAATAAACCACGACGTTGACATGCGTCACGATATTTTTCGTAAACATAACCGACTACTGTACGAAGACCATCAAACGATGTTGGTGCACGAACTTCATTAAGTAATAGACCTAGTAAAATCATTCTGCGTTTTCTGGATGAATCTTTGAGTACATCCGTAAATCCTTCTACCGTGATCTCCCACTTTTTCACGGTACATCCCATGTGTAATAACTGGAAACATCCACGTAGAAAAGTATTCTTGCAAACGGATTATTTCTACACAATTCAAAAAACGTTGTCCAGGTTATATTCAAGGGTTGCTTTGCAACTTTTTCTGCCATTTGACTGGCAAAGTATGCTCGTTTTCCATTCTCGTAATGAACTGCTGAATGGAATACTGCTGGGTTTTTTTAATTAATTTACACGATGACAGAAATGTTATTTGATATAGCTAAGATACGCCAAACTACATCATTACTATTAATGTATCGTCCCATTTGATATCCCAAAGTTTCGTCAGTAAGCAACTCAAAAATGTTGTATGTGTACGCTTAAACTCTAATTTCGCCTTTAAATATACTCTGTCACCCTATTTCGTCCACTGGGGTAAGAAGCGCTATTAAATTGACGGCAATCTAAACAATCCCCAATTACGTTTTTAATGTATTATACAATATTATATTATCCACGTTTAGAAATATGAGGTAATGGATATTCTTACAATGCTAATACAAGTTTTTTTTGTAGTGTATCATTCAGCATTGATGCTGCTTCGATTTCGTAAAGAAATTGACACCAGATACCCAGATATCACAAACTGCCTAAATCAGCCAAACCGTCGACAGGCGCGGCGAGGCGCTTTAGCCTACCGAGCGAAATTATACCCGTAGTCATTTCTGTGAACGGACTAATCACAGTCAACGTCTTGGGTTATCTGAGGTGACAGGGAGTCCTTGCCGGACGATGCAAGCTCAAATGCAGAAAGGGGTGCTCGTCGAAGCCGCCCGCATCGTTTATCGGTTTCTTTTCCTTTCCCATTAATCCTCAGCCGTGTGGTCTCCCTTGACGAAGGCTACTTTCTGGTTGGCTTTTTATTTATTTGCGTACTGATTATGTGTTTATTTCGTTATATTAAAATATGTATATTGATCATTTCCATTTATATATTTATAAAGCCCTACCAGATGATAAAACTGTTTAAATATCCCAGTATAATAACAATAATTTACTTTACTCGCAGTTTAACAAATTACACTTATGTATTTTACATATCTATTTTAAATTGCAACATTACGTTTCAAAGAAAAAATGGCCATACTGGATGTCAGAAAGCTTCCAATTCCAGTTCTTGTAACTTTGAGACCGTTAGCGGTGCAGTATGAGGTCACGCGCTGTCGTGCAGAAGCAACGGGGATGAGCAAGTTTATCGATCATTGTGTTTAGTTATTCACAGTACACAATTGCAGTAATGCTCATCCCGTTTGGTAAGATGCTGTGTTTAACCACACCGGCGCTACACCATCAAACAGTAACCATCACTTTTCAAGGAGTAAGTTCGTTTAGGGCATTGTTTAGGTGCTGAACCAGGGATATATATATAAAAAAAAAGATCGCAAAAGTGCAAATAAGACAACGGCTAGATTGTAACCTCCTCTCTTTATTGCTTTCTTCAACTACCGGCCGACTAATAATAACATCACACATCCAACTTGCTAAGCGCTTGCGATTGTCGAACAGAATCCATTTCTCGTCGCAGCAATGCGTTTCAAAGTTCCTTCGTTTATTTGATTGTCGAGCAGTGCAAGTCACGTCTTGATGCGTTAGTGATCATTGAGTGCGTGGAGTACCCATTTGTCAAGCAAAATTGCCAAGTTGACCAAATAGATATCGTTTTGATGCTAATGTCAAAACCTGCTGCTAGTAGCTTCCGCAATCGCCCTTAATTCGTCATTGTTGGCCAAAATTTTCGAACGGTCATGGGATTTACTTTTCATATCGTAATTTTCAGAATGAAAGCGCGGAAACCAATAGCAGATGGTACGTTCGTTTGTAGAATTCGTTCCGTAAAATTCATAGATATTGCGTGTCGCTTGTATCAATAACCATAATTATTCGAATTTCTGACGTATCCGCGATGATGAAAAAGGTACAAATGCAATTAAAACATAACGCTAATTAATAAACAAATGCATATTCTGAAAAAAAAAAACCCATGTTTTTAAAATAAAATTAATTCGAATAAAAATCTTAGCCAACAAAAATTATTTTGATTTGAAATGACCAGTACTGCAGAACAGCAATTTCATAGATAAAAACCTATTATACATTATTTAAACAATATACCAAAATTTGATATAGTAATATACAATATTTATATAATACGTAATATACAGCAGAACAACATAGCGCGACAGTATTTCATTCCGGCACACCGTCTGCAACTTTACAAGCCGCAGGTTTGGCCTCACTTGTTCCCATCTCTGGGTCCGGGGCTCTTCTGTGTTAGCTCCTTCTACTTGACTGCATCCAGCGCAGAGCATCCCGAATCGTTGACAGCTCGATCCACTGTCGCTGCGGAGAGATGTTGTATCCTTTTGTATCTTCTATCGCATCTACCACGGGTAGTGCTCTGATGAATTGTTCGGATTAATTCCAGTCACCAAATTTCACGAGCGCACATCGCGACAAAACTCATGATGCCATTCACACCATCTGGATGTTGGCGGTCCACCACTATACGTTTTACTAGGAGTTTTCTTCCTCGTACGGCCCCTCTGTGGAATCGTTTACCACCGGCGATTTTTCCGGCCCAATACGACTAAGGGGCTCTTATCAGTAAGGCCGGCAACGCACCTGCAATTCCCCTGGTAGTTTAGTTGTTTATGAGCGGCGGTAGTCACTTACGACCAGGTGAGCCGAATTTTAGTTTGCCCCCTCCTCTATAAAAATACAATATTTTAGTATAAAGTTAGAAACGAGACACGTCACGACCAAATACCATTACTAAACGCGAAAATTCTCAAACGAGAATTTTTCCTTGTCACGGAAACTGAATCCTTATTGTATAAAAAGTAGGCTTCTAAGAATGTAGATACCTCATATCGTAAAGTAAAATTACATTAACATTCTTCGTTGGTGCTCTTTAACTTGCTTATAATATATTATAGTAAATTTCAATGGGTATTTTCATTGCGGTGAACTAGAAAATTGTTAAGTTAAAAGGATTTTAATAGTAATGTTTTAAGTATTTAGCTGAACATCGGCCTCCTCCAAAAAACGCCTCAAATCATAGTCCTGAGCCACCTGCATGCATCGGCTTCCTGCATGTCTTACCAGGTCTTCACTTCAACTGGTGCAGGGCCGCCCCACACTTCGCCTACCGGTATGAGGATGCCACTCGAGAATCTTTCTTTCCAGTCGGTTGTCGGTTCTTCGAGCTGTATGACCGTCTCATTATTACTTAAACTTACTAATCATGGTTGTACTGCGCATATCCCCGTTACTTGCGGGCCTATATTCAGCAGTGGACTTGTGAAGGGCTGCAATGATGATAATGATGATAAAGTATTCAGATACCTTCATATTCAGATTCGAGCCACGCTCCAGCTTTATCATGGTTGTAGCCACTGACCTCTATATACTTATACAAGTACGCTAGACTGGCAATATCATACGAAATGTCTGTGCCGATTTGAAGCGCCGCCATTAGCGATCTCGAGAACTAAAATTGACATTATATGTCTGTTGTCTTACTTTAATCTTATCTCTGCATTTTGAACCTTACTAAAAAACGAAAGTAATTTATGTGGTTTGAATTATTTTAATGTATTATTTTAATTACATGGTAAGAATTATTTTAAATAATAATGGGAGTGTGCGTAATTTGTAAAACTCGTTACCAAAAGGAAAGTGGTATAACATTACACAAGGAAGTGTATATACAGCTAATATTAAACAAATTAAAACTATTTGATAACATAGGTACAAATGGTAATAGGTTACAAATGTGTTACTAGTTTTAGCGCCAAGTTGAAATGTATTCTCATCCATGTCTAATAGAGAAAATTCTTACAAGAAGGGAAAAGTGTATTCTTATCTCAATCCTGTTTGCATACTGAATGTAATAAATTTGACTAAAAATTTCTTAAAATAGTTTGGTTTAGTCCGCAAAAAAGACATAATACTTAAACAACCGAATTGTCAAATAAAACTAACAAGACAGTCAAATAGTTAAGTTGATGCATGATATCAAGAAGAACGATGGGTTTTATTTAGGTGGTATTTTTTTGACTTCCTAGTGGGCAGTTATTGTAATGTGTCCGATTTTGCAAATTGTTATGTGCACGTTTCAAGGTCTTTAGAGTCGAATAGTATGGTTTTTATGTGGATGTCCGTGTGTGCACAAGTACGTATGTATGCATGTATGTATCTATGCTCGGATTCAATTTTCGCCTCGTGTAGCTCGAGAACTGATATTGACATGGGACCAGTTTCATTTAACACATTATTATGTAACTTAGATCTCATTAAATGTTTAAGTAAAATCGGTCAAGTCGTTTTTTATGCCGAATGAAAAATTGTATAAAATATTAAAACATATGATTTTTTTTATTCTTTCCACTTTATTATCAAGTAGTCCATTGTGTTTTATTTTGAGTAAATGATTTAATGGTGAGGCGTGTATCCTTGATAACACTGACTTTCTTAGCTAGTGTCAGTCGCGTTTACAAGCCAAGTTTTTTCTGCATTGCAAGTATCGTAACAAACGACAAAGGAAAAAGAAACATGAGACGAGCAGTAATACGTTTCTTAAGTTGATGGCAATCAAAACAATTTTCAATTACGTTTTTAATGTCTTATACAAGATCATACTATCCTCGTTTAGAAATATAGTGCAGTGGATATTATTACAAAGGCACTACAAGTTTTTTTTGCAGTGTATTATTCAGCATTGATACTGCTTTAATTTCGTAAACAAATTTGCATTAGATACCCAGATACAACAAACAGCTTACACCAGTCAAACTGTCGACCAGCGCGGCGCAGCGCTTTAGCCTGCCAAACGAAAGTATACCCGTAGTCGTGTCTGCGAACGGACTAATACCAGTCAACCTCTCGGGTCATCTGAGGTGACTAGGAGTCCTTGACGTACCGCTCCAAACTCAAATACAAAAAGCGGTGCTCGTCGATACCGCCCGCATTGTCCATCGGTTTGTTTCCCGTTCCCCCTAACTCTCGGCCGTTTGGTCTCCCCTGCCGAGGGCTTCCATCTGGTTGGCTTTTCGTTTATTTGCGTATTGATTATGAATTCATTTCACTGTATTAAAATATCTATATTTATAATTTCCATTTACATATTTATACAGCCCAATCAGATGAGAAAACTATTTAAATATCACAGTATAATATAATAATAATTTATTTGACTCTCAGTTTAACAAACTACACTTACGTATTATATCTATTTTAAATTACAAAATTTCATTTCAAAGAAGTCATGGCGTTAATGGCCGTACTAGATGACAGAGACCTTCCAATCCCAGATCTTGTAATTTCGAGACCGTCTGTCATGCAATATGAGCTCACGCTCTGCCGTACTGAAGCACCTGGGACGAGCGATTGATCAAAGCTGGTTAGAGACATGCAAGCTTCTCGATCATTGTGTTCAGTTCTTCACAGTACACAACTTTCACAGCACTCAGTTTTTTTATAATCAACCCTTGAAAATATGACAAAGTTCTTACACCGCCTCATAATTTAAAATTGAACTTTCGTTACCACACAAAACTACGCCCGCAACGCTATGTTGCTCTAATTAAAAGTTGTGCGCAAGTTCAGAATTCGAAACACTCGTGCCACATTTAGTCACATACCACTGCCTCCACGAAATCTACATGGCAGTGATTGATAGTAAAGCTACATATGTATATTGCACCATTATAATTAGTCGTGACCGAACCGTCGATGAATACGGGTGGTTATGGACAATGCTTTGCAGCATTTCTTGAGGGATATCTTTGTTCAGTAAATCGGAATATTAATTTTATAACAATACACGCAAGCTATTTATTATAACAATGTTAAATGTATTACCAAAAAGTTTATTTGATAAGTTTGACGTAATTTTCTAATCGGTATGTACCTACTATATGGACTTATCTTTTCATGGGCTAATATGGGGTAATCCGATTTTTTATCATTAAAATAGTTATTTAAAATGAGTACTCATTACAGTTGCATTAAAGTAATCATTTTTTATGGAATAATGGTGACAAACAAGCACACAGTCCACCTGATGGTAAGTTGATGCTGTGGCCCATAGACATCTACAGTGATTCTCGACTAAGTATCAAAACACAGGTTCGTTGTCACCCCTGAGGACTATAATGAAATGCCTCGGAATCAGCAAAAAAAGCTCTTCGGATCTCTTCACTCACCATACGAAACACAGCAGTACTAAGCTGCTATTTTACGCTGGTATTCTGTGAGAGCGTGATCCTTCCCCGGTCGAGCCGACCCATTTGTGCTACAGCTATAATAAAGCTGCAGCGTGGCTCTACCACGTTCATATAAATAATAATTCCTTTTTCAATATATTTTATTTTCAGAGCAGGGCTTTTTTAATGTGTTAAATACATCGAATAAAAGCTCAGTAAATTGAACTCCACTGATGTAATCGATAGCACGTTAGACTTTTAGTGGTTTTCGCTTAATGTACCCTTTTTGATCCGCTCTTTCCAATTTCCAGCCGGATATTGCCAGTTGGGTAAGTTACTGTCTAGTTTTAAGACGATTAATTAATTCAGAAGACATAATAGTTGTTTTTTAAAAAAATGTTTTATTTTAAAAACAAAGAGAATGGTCGTTGAATGGAGTTTCGAACCTATTGCTACTCAAAAAGCCCATTGAATGAGTAACGGCGGCTAACGGACTTACAGTCTACCCGATGATAAGTTACTCATACATTCCATGGAAACATGCAACTAAATTCAAACAAAGAGGGCCAAAGATGCGTTGTCACCTCTGAGAAAAAAGTCTGAATGCGTCATATGCTGAAATTATGCCAGCTCTCTATAGCATTCAGGACGGAGCACACCAGTGCAAGCACAGTTATTTTTCAGCAGAAATAGGTAAGAGGGTGGTAATTACGCAGCGTTGTTTAAACTTGGATCGAGGTTGCAACGACAAAACGCCTCCTTGTGTACAGCCTCTTATAGAGGATGTACACAAGGAGGCGTTTTGTCACCCCTTCTTTGGTATTGACCAACTATTCTACAAAATTGCAGACCTTCATATTGACTCATTAGGTTATGCTGATGATCTTGTAATCGTTGCGAGGGGCTTTTGCCAAATTACTTTATCACTAATCATGCAAAGAGTCCTCAACACCATAAATAACTGGTGTAGGGATAACAGTTAATCAGTTAATGCTAATAAAACTGTTATAATACCACACAGAAACTCAATGGCGAAGATGTGCCATTCTCCACAGAAGTTAAGTACTTGTACGTAATAATCGACCAAAAACTAACGTTGAACTGTCACCTTTGCAACGTATGCCGTAATGAAAAAATTGCTTTAGATAGGCGCAGTTGTATTCTCGGGAACAGCTGGGGCTTGCATCCCAGTATGATCATAGGATTATACTGGGACGCAAGCTCCAGTTGTTATGATCATAGGATCATACTTGGACGCAGGCCCCAGTTGGCTGTATAACAGCATAACCTACACCTCCACTCTCTGGTGCATTAAGGCCAACCAAAAGACGACCGCAGACAGGTTAAATAGTCTACAAAGTATTGCCTTCTAAATGGCCACTGGAGGGATGCGATCATTGCCTGGAGTGTCTTTTAATGCACTTCTATACCTAATGTCCCTTGATCTTTATCTAGAAAAGGAGGCGAGGGCTAGTTTGTATAGGATTAACACCAAGGGCGGTTTGAGCTCCTACGGATTGAGATCCATGCTCGACTCAATAAAGGAAACACCGGTGTTATGCATGATCTCAGATATCACGCGTCCACTTTACACTTTTTATAAAAAGGCTAGGTATTTAGGGGAACTATCCTCTAAAGAAAACTGGCTCAATGGTCAGGTTATCTGTGAGGTCGGTAGCCTCATATGGTATATTGATGGGCAAAAATGGGCCTCGACGTAGGTTGTGGAATTTATGGGCAACGCCCCAAATTCAAACTAAGTATGAGTTGGGGTAGTTAAACTCCATATTTCAGGCAGAAATTTTCACCATTCAGTGTGCGAAAATTAATCTGCAAAACACTACGTCAACCATTTAATTTAAATTTGAAGCAGACCCGACTCAGCGTGTTTACGACATTAAAACAGGTGATTATCTTGGTTTTATCAATATCCTTCAGAAACGAAGCGCCAGTTCTCAGTTTGGATGCTTAAAAATAAGCCGACGTCTACCGAAGTGAAGTGAATGAGAAGCGCAATAGTAGATTTTGACCGCTAGATCACTTTGATGTGTGGTATCTTCGGTGCCTTTCTAGTGTCAATACGTTTACAAAATCAAAGAAGCATCATTACCGTCATTGAACGAAATCATTACAATGTTATACTACAAAAAACGGGGATCTGCTGGCTATTGCTTCAACATGACTTGAGACTAAATGGTTTGTTTATATACCGAGAGTAAAACATATTGCTCCAACGGAACCGAAGTTATTCATATGGTCTTAGAAGAACATCATAACGCCTACGACTTTCGCTGTGGTTGAGGCTGCCAGCTTAAAATAATGCTAGCAGTCTAGATATCAAATAGGCAAATCTTGACATAGCAAAATTCAAAATATCTTTGGGCAGGATTCATAATCGAAGGTCAATAAAAATATACCATAAAACTGCAAAGTATATGTATAATATATAAAATATAAAAGTTTTATTGAAAGTAAGTTATAATATATTATAAAATTATAGAAGCTAAATATTCAAGTAATTACAATGACAGACTGTTAAACATTTATATATTTGGCTCTATGAGGGGGCATCTGAATATCAAGCAAATGAAATTGTATGGAAATCGCTTGTCTCCTTTTCTTACAATCCATTTTTGACTTAATCTTGCATCTGACTTGACGTAGGAAATATCATCATAAAAGAACGCCCATAGTAGTGAAATGACGTGTTTGGGCAATAAGAGTCTAACCATCAATTTGTCCATGTTGTTAAATGTTTACGTTGGGATTTTATTTATTCCCTGTACCAAAATTCGTTCCAAACAGTGTCTACCTTTGCGGGTTTAAAATTGGAAGTTTTAATTTCATTAATGGCATTTCTTAAATTAATAGTCGATTTTATTTTTTTAATTACCGATATGAAAATCCATAATTTTTAAAAAATCAGAAAGTTATTGGTTTCACCCCAGTTTCCGAAAATTGAGTTTTCATTCGATTTCGACGTTTTGATGAAGCCGTTACGACTATTTCAACGAAAATGTCACTAGAGTCTGTATATATGTATGTGTGTGTATGGATATTTTTATACTAGAAACTCTATCTACAATACGTAAATAAATAAATCTGAATAAATAATCTCTCACTTCAGGCAGTTTCTGAAAGGGTGGCATCGCACCTCGTGAGATTCAACACCCTCAAAGCACACTTCTTTTCATCGCTAGGAGATTGCTCACCTTGGCTTCTTCTTTTCGGAATGTATCCTTAGAATACACTGACCTTCTTTAGGTGTTGGGGTTGGGCTGTTCATTGGGTCTAGAGCCAAAACAGACGCAAGGGAACTGGGTGTCCTTGCAAGGATGCGCAAGTCCGGTCTTGCGTGGAGTTTGGGAAGGTGTTACAAAATGCCACCTAAGAGCATTAGATTCCGTGGAGAGATGTACTATGAGGCTCACTAGTAACCATGGTTTGGTTGAAATCAATCTTGTCTGCCTGGGGCACAGGCGCAGAGTAGCCAGTCTCAGTATTTTATACGATGCATTTCGGTGAGTGTGCGCAGGAATTACACGCTATAATTTCTTCCTCTACTTTTCACCATCAGACAACCTGATGGTCGGCGGGTCTTCAATCCTTGGTTGTCAATATCCTACGATTTCGAACCAAACAGTTTGTTTCTTTTTTTAGTAATGCGTGTAGGTGTACATGGACTGCAATAGGTGATTGGAGATTATGTTATTGTCGATTATATCTTTGATCATTCTCTTGATCACCTATTATATAATCATGTCACAATAGTACGTTACAAGCCGCTGCTTTTTTAGAGACGAGGGGACAAACAAAACACATGGAAACTGAACATATGCCTCCACCCGTAGTTAGTACAACACTTAGTTCGTAACACTTTAGTACTACAATTTCTTCATTATTTGAAAAACGTCTGTCGTCAACTTCGTACGAAACATATACTTTCAACACATAATTGAGGTTATCTATGTACATTAACAAGTATCAACAAAACAAACAAAACAAGCCAGATATGATTTCTTGTACCTAAATTATATCATTTCTAACTAAGGGGCTTAAATAAATACCGTGAACGAGAGAAGTGATTCGACGAAACCATTTTAAACATAATTTCTTTTAATGCCTATATTAAATATTACTAACTCAGCGATGCACAGTCATTTTGCATTAAAATATTTTTAAACATGACAACAGGCTAGTGATATGCAGTAGAGCGGTAGACGTATATATTTATATGTATATATACGTTACTTTTGTAGGGAAGATTTACCATAATTGCCACGCTGGGTAGAGCAATTGTCAGTTGCGGTACTTACTTTAGACTATGTTCCTCGTTGCTCGTGTTATTTTACGTCTATTCCAAACGAGTTGTTTGGAATAGATGTAAAAATGTACTATCTATCGGATATCATGAGACCCTATTTCGTCTCATAGATATCGTAGTAAAATATATTCTCATAGCCTTCTACTACGGATACCCTTGGGACGAAACAAGGTAATAGATTCTCTACCACACAACATGAGCAGTAATTTAATATATGCAATTATATATAATTCTTTAATTTTCTTTCTGTATTTTGATATCTTTACCAGCATCTCTATTATTATATATTATATTAATAATGAAAGTAATCCATCAAGGTTCAAAGGTCCCAAGCTGATGGAAATATTTCTATATCGCTTATTTAATCAAATAAATGTAGGTCAAATACTAATGCGTGGTAGAGCCATGCTGCAGTTATATTAAAAATATAGTTGTAGCACGAATGGGTCGGCTCGACCGGGGAGGGACCA
>DWHP01003059.1:0-13764 GCA_018247895.1 Parnassius honrathi
AAAATTGTATGAAATATTAAAACATGATATTTTTTCATTCTTTTCACTTAACTTAACAATAGAAGTTAGTTGTGTGGACCTTTCGGGTTGCACCCAGACAGCTTTTATCTATAATTGGTTTTGCACGCAGTCCATCCTATGTTAAGTGGATACTGTGACATACACATCTACATTTATCCTCGATTTAGAATCAAAATGCAGATGCGTTGTCACCCCTGAGAACTAAGATGGAATGCTTCGTTTCCTGTATAGAGGGCCTCCGGTTCTCTAGACTATGCAAAACAGCAGCATTAAGCTGTTATTTCACCTTGGTATTATCTCAGAGCGTAGTCCTACCCTTGTCGAGCCGACTCGTTCGTGCTACAACCATAAAAAGCGGCCGCATGACTACCACGTATAAGGCGTCATCATTGTTCCCCGTCATCGTCTTCATTATTATTATTAATACGTACCAGCCGGTCAGAGACATACGAGCCAGCCAGGAGATGGATAGTAATCTGTCGTTGCACTGACTCACTTACCCTTAAAACCTCAACACAACAATGAGTGCACAGCTGTCTAAAATCAGGCGTGATTAATTACAAATTATGATTTACTAATTACGTCCTCCCTCGTCGGGAAGTGCTCTTCAAACTAGGTAAGACAAATCCTTTTTTTTTCATTAAGCAAAGTAACGTCTGATTCTATTATTTATTCTTTACAAATTATGAACTGTCCGTAATTGTTCTTTGTTGACTAAAGACATGATGAAATTGGTTTAAAAAATATGATGCCTCCGTAGCGCAGTGACCACGCGTCTGATTGCCGAACAGGTATTTGTATGGCTAATCATGAGGTCCTGGGTTCGAATCCCAGGCCAAAATCAGTCACTGGGTTTTTCAGACAAGTAGTAGTTAGTACTAAAAATCAGTGGCTTTAATAAAACAGCCGTTGCAAGACTGAACACATTTTTTACGTTGTTTTATTTGAAATCATTTGAAAGTGTTGTTGCTAGGCTTTCGGATTCAAGTCTTCAGATATGTTCAAAAACAGTGCATAAATCTAACAACGTTACGTAACAGCTTATCGACTGCCTGAAATCGAGTTGAGCGCTGCGAGCGAAGGCAGCGAAGGAGCGGCTAAAAGGAATTAATGCAAAACAAAAGTCCTATCTCGATGGCTGGTGGGCGGGAAAAGGCACTAAATTACGGGATGGGCGTCACACCACCGCCATGTATCAATCAGGCCGGTGTAGATTTATGGGACGTTTCGCTTCGGAATCGTTAGCCTGCGCGACGAAAATGTGCTTCTGTTATCCGGGCGTCTTTTCCCGCTTTTTTCACCCGCCGCTCTCTTGTTTGTTGGCGTAATTCTAACGTGGATTACGAATTTCGACGTGATTTGTGTTCGGTTTGTTTTATAGTTCATGTAGTCGTTAGGATGAATCTTTCAAACAAATAGGGTAGGTAAACATTGAGAACGTATCTACATATTTTTTTTAAATCGGTAAGAAAACAGGGGCTTGACAGCTCGGGACGGCGGCGCGGTGCAGTAGCTTGGAGCTGAAGACCACAAGCTGGAATCCCGCACGGAACAGGTATTTGTATGATCTAGAAATAATTGTTCCGGGTCTAGATGTTTGTCTTTATGCAATTTATGTATGTAAACTGCCTTCTTCATGCAGGAGAAATTCCTAGTACGAGGGTAACGATTATAAAACAGAAAGTTTTTATTTAAATGACAATTTTTAATCAAAAAATGACTTTATAGGTAATCATAATTTATTCATGGTAGCTCTCTTCTTAACATTATAGTATCTTTCTGACTATTTCTCAGGCTACAACTTCAAAGGCCTGGAGAGGTTCGGAAGTGAACTTGTGAGTAAGGGGTTGTAATGATGACGCTCGGCACGGAGCTTAATAAGACGTTTGTCATGAAACAGAAACAGAAACATTTTTATTCAATATAGATAGTAAAAAATACTTATTAAAGGTCACTCTTTTGTTTAATTACCACTGGTGTTCACTTAGTTGCTATGTAAAAGAATCGTAGGATTCTTTTACATCGTAACTACGTGACTCGAATGGGATCTGTATCTATGAAACTTGAGTTTAGGTTTTGTGGATGGGTTGTTCACTACTGAGTGGTTGTCCGAACCCTGTTAATAAGCTCCTGTGAAATTAAACAGGTAGACCCCTAGCAACGTAAGCCCTGAGGAGGACGGTGACTCAGAAGTGGCCCCGAGACACCCTGATGGCACTGCGAGGGTGCTGGGAGTAGTAAGAAGTGCTCCCGAGCGTGCTTTCAGTAAAGCGAAGTGAGAGAGCGGCTCCGGTTGCGTTCCAAATGGATATCCCGGGACTCCTCATACACGCTAATAGTAACCACCGTGAGGTTTAATCGGTAGGAGCCCAGCATAACCTTTCTGTAGCCGCAGCCGAAGGTATCCATGATGATTTCTCCACGACAAAGGAAGATTACAAAGAAAACTATAACAATATTTGTAATAGCATATCTTACAATGAGAAATAATTTCACACGATGTAGCGACATCACTGGCGCATTGATGGGCGAGTCCTTTGTCGCATTGTGACGGTCCTCGCGCAATACCGCCACGTGGCCGGTAATGCGAATGGAAAAATGCGAATGTACACGTGAGGGCAATTTCCTTTTCATTTCAGCTGTTCACGTCCGCGCTGTCTGTTTTGCGTTACTGTGACGTTTACGGTTAGGTTTTGTTAAATTAAATTTCAATCAAATTCATCATCCTTTGTGGGATTTGAAGGGTTGTCGTTGATTGTCAGAATTGCAGGAAAAAAATATTTATTCCTCATTATCATCGTCACAATTTCAGCTCATCAAAATCTTATACTGAATATAGGTTCCTTGTTTGCGTTAGTTGCCACGCTTGACGCAAACTACAGTTTTTATAATTCGGTCAGTTTCGGTCAAAAAAACTATACTTTTATACAATTAATTGCTTGTGAATATTACAAATGAAAACAATTTATTTGTTTTCATTTAATCATAAACTAAAATATATCTACAATAAATTCAATTACATAAGTATTCTTTATTTTATTATTTCGTGATTTAAAAACGATTTTTAGTTAATCGTTTAATTCTAAAACCTAACAAATTTACTCAGTACATAACTTATGTTAGGCATAGGCCTTCTAAATACAGTACGTGAAGGTAATATGATCACTTCTATACCACTTCTAGGTCACACTTATAACTTAAAAACAACAGCCTTGTTTGTACAAATTGATCTATGCCACGAGAGCTCCTAATCAGTCAATCAAATAATAAAAGGCCAAAAGGGCCTTATCGACACTATTTTGACAGTTGACATTATAGTAAATATTTTAGTCCATTTTAGTATTGTGTAGTGTTTTTTTTAAGTTTTAGTAAGTTTTTTTTAAGTTCATTTTTCAAAGTGTTCCTTATTATTACCAAAGCTTGTTGGCTATTTTTTCTTAATATGTTAGTTATAGTATACTACTTGGTGTTATTGTCTCTAACCTTCAGCTAGTCACCCTCACGTACCTTATAATAAATATTGTCATACCCGAAAGGGGATGGTTATGTTGTCAGACACGTCATACTATTCATTAATTCCAAATGTAACGCTTTACTTAATAACAATATATGCACAAGATATGTCTCTTTCTTCTTCGAATCTTTTCGAAGCATTCACTACACGACGTACGACTGACACGCGTAACGATCACGATCCGATTGCATAAACAGACCGTTCCCGCACCTGAGCTGAGCGGTGTTTATGATGCCAGAGTTATGTTCACGCCGGTTAGGCAGATACTCGTATTTATTTGTGATCGCTCGCCCGAATTTCAACAGCGGGGATTGCTTTGGATTCGTAAATTTTGAATGAACGTAAAAGTTTTGTTAAATAACGTCACTTTATCTTTTTTTTTTACATAAAATAAGGTTGACAAGATGACACACACCTGATGGTAAGTGGTTTTCCAATGGATATCTTCATCAATCCTCGATTAAAAATAAAAACCCATCTAGGGTTATCACCCCTGAGGACTAAGATGGAGTACCTCATTTCACCTCACTCACTTCACTCAGTCACTTACGAAATATAGCAGCATTGATCTGCTACTTTACACTCGTGAGAGCGTGGTCCTTGCCCGGTCGAGCCGACCCATTCGTGCTACAATCATAACATAGTTACGGCATGGTTCTCCTGTATCATAAATAGCTGCTGTACTGTTTTAATTTTTGGTATTGGCTGCTGTTGTAGATAAATAAACCTGTAACATTACTTTATAAAGAAAGACAAATGCCAGCAGTGCGATTGGACCATTCTAATGTGAGTTTCTCTTTGTTATGTTTCATGAGGGATTTCTTCATTTGTCCGGAATCGGAAAGAAAACTCTTAGCAAATCGCGCAGTGATGGACCGCCAAGCATACAGATGGTGATATCGTAAGTTTTGGCGCAAAGAGCGTTGGTGGAATTTGGTGCCTCGAAATTTCTTTGAGCAATTAAGCATTTTTTTAATTATTTTTCCATCGCATTTACCCTCTCAGTGGTATATATAACGCTTATTTATCTAATTAAAATATTTTTGTAGATAATTTCTTATATTATTACACCTTAGTGCTATTTTAGTCACCATAGTTAACATTAATTCCTATTCAAATGTACACATCACGATTATCCCGTCTTGAAGTAACGGAGATAGCAGAGGAGGTACAGTCGCGGCGATAAGGCTTTCATTACTGCAGTGTCGCGGCGGCAATGGATGGTGACAACAACAAATCTCACAGCGACTGAATTATTTGTTGCCAGTGAGGGACGGACTCCGCTCTTAATGTAACTCGTTATCAACTAGCTGGAATAGATACATTGTTTTGTTTTATATAACTACAACTACAATAGATATTTAAATAGAACCACCGTATGGTGGCAGTGTAAGAAAATCTATCATATTATTTCATCCTGTGAGTATCGTAAGAAATGACTTTGGGAAAGCTTGTGGCTTCCTCGCCTTCGATCAACAATACTTGATCGAAGTTCCTCACGATGTAGGAAGGATCTTAGGTTTAAATCGTCACGTAACGATTTATTATAGATTTACCACTTGGTTCTTACGGTATTCAGTGAGAGTCGTGTGTAAATACCAAGTAATTAAGGTCACTAATAAGTAGGTTTTTGACTGTCAATACTCGAAAAAAATTTGACGCAAAAGATATGTTACAAACCGGCAGTGAATACATAAGTGTCTTTAGGTGTCAATGTGATATACAAGTCTGTGTTACTGAAATTAATTTTTTTAAGATTTAAAAACACAGCTGATACCAGCTCGTTTCGCTGTGCGCAGGATGATAGAAGATGCTGCAACTATATATTTATAGTTGTAGTACGAATGGGTCGGCTCGATCGGGAAACGAACACACTCTCACAGAATACCAACTTAAAATAGCAGCTTAAAGCTGCTGTGTTTTGTATGGTGAGTGTAGAGAACTGGAGCCCCTTTTTACTGGAAAAAAGATTCCATCTCAGTCCTCAGAGGTAACAATGCATCTGCATTTTGATTCCTAATCGAGGATAAATGTAGATGTCTATGGGCCACAGTATCAACTTAGCATCGGGTGAACTGTGTGCTCGTTTGTCACCCTTATTAAAAAAAGACACGTAAAAAGTCGATTATGGAAAATCCCACAATGGAAGATGCGCATGACTATCAGTCGGCTGATGAGAAGGAGGACTATCTATCATCTATTAAAAAGATTATGCTATTGAATAAAACTACTTTTATCGATTTTATCGCATTTAATTTCACTCATTTTTAATTCTCGACGTTTCGTATGCTTTGCGGCACCCATGGAATACGGTGATTGACGTCCCGATGTCAAAGTTAATTCGGATTACCTTCAGCTGTTGAATATTAATTTAGGTTTTGATTTAATTTTATTAATTATAGGAACCTAAGCGGGGGGTAGAACGCAGCCGTCTTCACTATTGAAATTTGGATGTTATTTTTTTAAATTTCTATAGCCTTGCGAATCATTCTTGGTAAGATAGCTAATATAAAAAACCTGATGGTGCGTAGAGATAAAAAAAGCGTAAAGCCAAAAGAAGATATAAGCGATATCCCCTTGAACTCGCTACTACAAAATCGCTGCAATCGTTTGTGTAGAGATGCTAAAAGGCGTTATTTTCATGATACCCTAACAAATTGCGATACTGCAAAAGCCTGGAGTTTTCTGAGATCTGTCGGTGTCGGAAAATATTCTGCTAGTGTGGGAAGTGAAATTAACTTGGACAATCTCAACGAAAACTTTGCCAATCCTCCTGTCATAGTCTCATCATTGACTAAAGCCAGAACCCTACTCGAACTATCCAAATGCCCAATTCCTCATTAGTCCTCGTTTAATTTCACTTCTATTACTGAAGATGATACCAAACGATCCGTCCTTTCAATTTCATCTACTGCTATTGGAAATGATAATATCTGCTCTAAAATGATTACGTTGATTCTTCCCTTTTTTTTACCTATTCTTACTCACATCTTTAATTTCTCTTTATCTACTTGTTGCTTTCCGTCGTCATGGAAGTTAGCTCATATTATTCCTATACCCAAAGTTTCGAATCCTTCATCTACAACTCATTATCGGCCTATTTCTATTCTACCATTTCTTTCAAAAGTGCTTGAACATATTGTCCATACACAATTGGCTAAGTTTCTTAAACGTAACAATATCTTAAGCACTTTTCAATCTGGTTTTAGACCCGGCCGCAGTACAACTACTGCTCTCCTCAAAGTGATGGATGATATTCGGTGCGTTATAGACCAAAATACTTAACGGTACACGTGCTGCTTGATTTTAGTAGTGCCTTCAATTCTAGTGATTTCGATACACTTCTTAGCATTCTTCATTCTTTTAACGTGTCTCCTCCAACTATTCAATGGTTTTATTCCTACCTCTGTGATCGTTCACAGTGTATTCGCTCAAATGAAACTTTATCTAAGTGGTGCCACCTAGCTACGGGTGTACCTCAAGGTGACGTCCTTTCTCCTTTACTCTTTTCCGTCTTTATTAACTCCATCACCAAGGTGATATCTTCAAAATTTAATCTCTACGCAGACGATTTGCAACTGTATCGTCGTTTTCTAGTGACTGAAGCAAATTCAGCAATATTTGAAATAAATAAAAATCTAAATAAAATCTGTGAGTGGTCTAGATAATATAGACTTGTTATAAGTCCTAAAAATCATAAGCAATTATTATAGGTACCAGGTTTACTCGTAGCTTACTTGATTTTACTCAACTCCCAGTACTGCAAATTAATGGCACTCCACTGAGCATTTCGGCAACTGTTAGGAATCTGGGCATCATAATGGATTGCAAATTGACATGGTATGCACATATCACAGAAGTTAGCCGGAAAATCAATTGGCAAAATTCAAAAAAGACATTTTAAAGAATGAAAAGCATTTTCATTCTTTAAAATGTCTTCAACGTTTTTTGCCTTATCAACCAAGGTTTCTCTTGGCCAAACATTTATTTTTCCGATTCTTGATTATGCTGATGTCTGTTATTTGGATGCGACTGAGGAGCAATTCAACAAACTTGAGCGGTTGCAAAACATATGTATTCGTTACATTTTTGGGCTAAAAAAGTATGACCACGTCTCCTCCTATAGCAAACAGCTCAAGTGGCTCCCAATCCGACTTCGCAGGAATACCCGAATCCTATGCCTCCTTTTTAAAATACTCTACGATCCAACATCACCACCATATCTACGTGATCGATTCCGCTTTGCTCGTTCTCCCGATGCAGTTTGCAGATCACATTTAAAAACCCTCCTAAATTTCCCTTCCTCCAGAACTAAGTACTACTCTCACTCTTTTACAGTACATGCAGTTAGGTTATGGAATTATTTTCCTGCTGCAATTCGTGAGACTCAAACAGTTTCAATGTTTAAAAGGCGAGTTAAAGAGCACTATCTTTCTTTGTCGTCCCGATGATCTAATGTATGACTTATACAAGTCATACATTAGATCATTGGGACGACTAAAAACTGCAAAAGCTAATCATACTGTTTACTTTTTATCTATCAGCACAGTTAGAGTATAATAATAAAACAACCAAAAACCAATAGAAATCATTCATTTATGGTCATAGTGTTCAAGACAGTAAAAAATCGACTTTTCTTTAAAAAAAATATATCAAAGATACTTGTGATATATTATGTTTCGTATTTTTTTCAGAACGGCCATAAGTTGACATATAAGACATCTCAAGGTTATCTATTCATTACCGGACGTATATGTATATAGTATAGTATTTAGGTATATGCACGTCTGTAAGTGTGGATGCATGTATATGTTTTTATTATCTTTATTTTATATTAAGTACATTAATATTATAAAATTTATAATGAGAGTGCACACTAATATCTGCTTCTTTTGAATCTGTCCAGTATCGGGCCTGCTGGAAGAAATTTCAATATGAAATAAGCAGTGCCTCTGTACAAAATATCTCTTTATTTTTCATTGTAACATTACTTCGTGTGTACATAAACTGTTAAATAAATAAAAATAAATAAGTATACAAATCTTTGATCCGTGCGGGAATCGAACCCGCGGCCCTTAGAATTAAACCCATTGCTAAGCCACTCCACACTCTGCCGTCAAATATATCTTTTATAGGGATAAATATTTTAGTTATAAATTGCTTACTATTAAATAAACTTATAAAATTATTAATAAATAAATTAAACAATATCATTTAACAAAGTATCGCGTTGTGTTAAGCGAACTATTATTTATTCTGTAGAGCGCCTTCATCGTTGCCGATAGTGTCCGAGTGAGTTCAGGAATTTATTTTTAAAATCGGAATCAAAACAGAATTTTTTGTAGCCGTTGTGGTCGCTATTAGTTATACTGTTTTTGACACAATTCGCAATGTCTTTTATAATTATTATTTAGAACTGATCAAATGAACGAATAATTTTTCATCCCAACACTGAACTTTCTGAATAATATAATTGTGGAAATAGTAATCAAGACTGTTCAGAAGACTCTGAACTCACAACTCATGCACTTCAAAAAGCTCATATAAAAATGGCACAATTCAAACGGTTTTAATACCTAACACCTTGATAGCCTAGATAAAATCCTTGCATCGTACGTATGTTTATTTATTCATTGAAAACGGCAGTAATCGGGATCTCGGAAACGGCTCCGACGATTTTCATAAAATTTTGTGTCCAGAGGGGATTTCGGGGGCAGTAAATCGATTGTTATGATTCATTTTTAGAAAATGTCGTTTTATCCGCATTTAAAGCCAATGAAAAACTGCTACAATATTGTTAGAATAAGGTAAATTTTGACTATTCGTTAGTGGTTATAACAGCTCTAGTCGGTATATCGAACAGTCCGGAGTTCGTATAAACCTGGTTCGGGCCATGCCTTCTGCCCGACTTTTTTCTTCTTTTTTTCAAGTTCCCTTCTTTTTTGAGAAAACCTATTATTTCGAGCACTTTTTTAGTATTTTTTTAAAAATACGAAAATTTAAATTAAACTAATTGCGCACTCATGATTTTTTATTCAAATAACCGGTTCAGCTTTTTCTATTATGTCAATAAGATCAAAAATATTATTCACTCATGTTTCATCAGTATGTAATTTGTATCTAAATATAATTTCTAAAACACACGATTTCCAAAAAAAATACCGAGGAAAGCTCGGTTACCTAGGTACCAATAGAATAAAACAAAAAACGATCGTCGAATTAATGACATGGATGCATAGCGCAAACCGTTGATAGATACATGTTCGATATCTGTATCTTGCCATGCCAACACATTACGCGCAAAGCAAACTTTGATGATGCCTATTTAGAGCGAGTTTAGTAATTTTTTGAAAATAATCTGCTCACATCGCTACGATATCGCCCTTGAAAAAACCCTAAAACATGAAGTCTTCAACGCTAATTGCATATTCCCTCTTAATGTTAGCAGTCCGAACTGTCCTGTGGTAATCGTTAATATCGGACTTTACAACTCGGAACAGTAACTCAGTAAATCTTAGGTTTTAACTCAAAGACACGTAAAATGTAGAAAAATAGTTATGTACAAACTCTAGAAGTGCTTAGCGCATTTTCGTGCTTGCGAACAATGTGTGCCACCTCTCTCCGCTCTACACAGTCGGTCGATCAGTACGTACGTTTTTGTTATCTAGAAGTATTTATGAGAAAAAAATAGTATGATAGCTTTTATCTCGATAGGCATAAACGTTTAAAGAAATTAAAAGCTAAAATGGTCTGAGGGCTTAAAATTCATTTAAGCAATGAAAATTAGAGCATATCATGAGATAGTGAAAAGCGAGGTACTCTTGTATCTCTCACGATATGCCCTATGAAGCAATAACTGGTTTAAAATATTGCTTCGTAGCGAAATAGTAAACGAAAATAGGCATCGCAGCTTCAGCGGTGTTTAGAGATATGATTGGAGTTGTAAGATTTGAAGAAAATCCGCCGAAAATTTATTGAATACGACAAAGAAGTTCAAAGAAGAAGAAAGAAGTGCCAAATATTATTATTATTGTTTTATATTTGATTTAGATCTTTGAATCAACGTAAGTGAATTATCAACTATACGATTTAAAACATTATACGGTATTAGAAATGATAAATGGATTAGCAGGACATCTATGGTAATTCTTTTAGTTAACTTGTACGTTATATAATATAATTAAGTCTTACATACAGCAGCTTCTTAATTCATACCCATAGATATAGATAGCACTGTAAAATATAGATGGATATGATATTTCGACAGTTTTTAATAAATTAATTTAATAATTAAAGCGTACGACATAATTATGAGGATTACTTTCTTTTCAAGGTAATAATAAGAAAATAAAAAATAAATATGTTCCGCGGCGTAATTAAATGAGCGTTGTCCATATCCTAGCTACACTGCTACACTACAGCGGTTAGGCTAACGGAATGAACTATTAGTTGGTTAGTGAGTCATTTAACCGAATAGCTGGTTATTCAGCCACAAATACTCGGCTAGCTTAAACTAGACTGCTGCGTTTCTGGCTATTTACCCGCCGCTAAGTCGGAGGGATACAAAAATTTTAGATTTTTATAGTAACAAATCGTTCAATGGCGGATTTTGTTGATCAAAACATATAAGTAGTAACATTTGTGAAGACACTCTTATAGCGCGTTTTTAAAAACTAGTAGCGACATCTATTAAAATTTTTAAGAACTAATATCACCATTTACACAGACCACCTACGTACGAGACATAAAACGAAACCATAACGATTCTCTAATTAAATTAATCTGTCAAGGTTAGAAGAAAGAAAGAGTTCTGTGAACTTGGAACCCGAACTAAAAAAATAACAATATAAAACTCGACACGCGTACTACAAACAACGCAGGTGATTGTAATAACCTTTATTCGTTTGTAGTCTTAAAAAACTTCTGAAAATGCAAATGCAATGAAATATGCAAATTTTCATGAAAAATTACTACTTTTTGTGATTTTCAGAAGTTTTTAGGACTACAAACGAATAAAGATTATTACAATCATCTACAAACGATGCTGAATGCACTGCCAATCAACATCTTTCAGAAATTTGCACATTTCATGAAAAGTTACAACATTTTGTTATTTTCAGAAGTTTTTAGGAATACAAACGAATAAAGGTTTTTAGAATCCTGCATTGTTTGCAGTACGCGTATCGAGTTTTACTTTTTTTTTTAGTTTGGGTTCCGAGTTCGCAGAGCCCTAAAGGTAGACGATAACATTATTCGATGACTCGATGAACATGTACCGTTACTAACATTAAAATATTTAATAACTCACTACGACCTACCGTTAAATCGGAGGACCTCAAAACTCACGAAGATCCTAAAAATCGATTACAGTATATATACATTATACATTGATTAAATACACTCTTATAGCTCGTTTTTAAAAACTAGTGGCGACATCTATTACAAATCTTAAGAGCGAATTGTACCATTCATTAGTTTTACGGCCTGAACACAAATTGAAGTAGATGGTGCTATTACAAAACCTAGTTTTACACGTTTACTAAAAAGCAATCACTGTAATTACAGTAGATCTGCCGTATTTTCACGCCTTCTACTGGATACCGTATTTTTAAAAATACAGTGTATGGAGACACAGTATTTTTTTTTCATAATTTTATAATCAACGCTACTTATGATATATATCGTAAATTATGAATGACACACACAACACAAAGAGGATGGGATATTCATGTATTCCCTGTATTGGCCGTACCAGAGAGGTTAGAATTATTTAGGTAAATGAAGTTGGATATGCCATAGTGTAGTTTTAATGTTAAATATTACGTGTCGTTTAAATTGTCTGGTATTGGATTGTATTGACACCAACTGCTTTGGCCGAGCTACAACAAATAGACGATCAATGGCGGAAATTGCCGAAACTAAAAAAATATTTAGAAACCAGCCAACAATCCCACGTATTTTGGCGCAGTTTAGAGAGCATTTTTATTATTATTTATTACTTTAGAGAGTATTTTAATTACACGTGGTTGAGCAAATGGTTGCTAATTCTAATCCAGCACGAAGGGTCACAAAATGGTTGGCCGTAGGTTCCTGGGTTCGAATCCGGAACGAAACACAACGAAAAGCTATTTCTAATTTGTTTTGTGTCGTTAATTGTAACATACATGATTAATACGGTATTAAGCTGTTATTTAAAAAAATATTCCCGCTGTGTTTCTCGGTGGTTCTTCAAAGAAAAGAGAATTATTTTCCGAACCACTTTTCTTCAATTCACCACTGAGTAAATTAAAAAAAGTGACTTTCAATAAGTATTATTTAAAATCTATATTGAATAAAAAATATTCGTTTCTATTTACGTTTCTAGGAGTCCGTAAGGGTTCTTACGTATTTTGCCACAAAATATAAGTGCTTGCACTGCAGTATCAGTGCAGGGCTGAAAGCTATAGAGAACCGGTATAAGTACAGATTGTGAAACATTCCATCGTCCATCACTCTCAGTGGTGACAGCGCATTTATAGCCTTCTTTGTATGAAGTTGTCTGCACGTATCCATGGACTGCAGTGGCCACTTACAATCATGTGGGCTGCAAGTTTGTTTCTCAAACAAATAAGAACTCTAAAGTGTACAAGATACAGTGCTTAGTTCTCTATACATCACTGTACTTGTACTCGTATTTATGGATAAAAATTCTAGCTTTTCTTTTTCTAATGCATTCGTATTGTTAACGATACTAGTTTGATGCAATGATTGCTCTTTGATGAAGACATTTAAAACTTAAAATGTGTTCACGACAGCCTAATAATGCTAAGAAACAAAGTGATGAAAGAATATTGTTTTTGTATTAATAGTGAAATTACCGACAAAAATGGGTGAAAACGTGTATTGATATAGTTGTATAGCATGTATATAACTCTTAGTATATTTGTATGGTATGTCGTTTTGATAATAATTGATTTAAACAACTTTTATTGTATTAAGAAAAATCGACCAATCGCAGTTCGTCGTATCGTAGAACTTTCTAGAACTTTTTTACTAACTGCGTAATACTTCGTACTGAAAATAATGAGAATAATTTTATGTTCTAAAAGAATTGTAAATATGACATTGAATTAGCATATGGCTTATAGATTAAGGAAGTGTAGGAATATTTTATATAATTAAACGCATTTGGTAGTTATAGAAAAATTAAAGAATTAATGTACCCAAATATTATGAAAATTTGGGACATT
>DWHP01003060.1:0-13764 GCA_018247895.1 Parnassius honrathi
TATATAGGCTGCGACGTTACGTTTTTACTTTATCAAAGATAACTCAAAGACTACTGGTCAGATCTTGGTCAAATTTATATGGTACCACACGAGAAGCACCAGCTTTCAGATAAAAAAGGAATCATCAAAATCGGGTCACCCAGAGAAAAGAACTGAGCTAACACACATAAAAAAACATACAGTCGAATTGAGTACCTCCTCCTTTTTGAAGTCGGTTAAAGGTAAAAGCCAACTTCAAATAACTAAAAAGAATAAAATAATTTCCACGTAACATAAGTAGATGTTGGAAGATGATACTGAGACTTCGGAAAGCGAAAGGGGACCATTTATTCTTGTATGTAGAATGGACCCACAAGAAATTTTAGCGACCCTTAATAAAATGCATGTAGATTTATTCCTTATAATCTAAAGATTACAATAGTAATCTTAACGGGAATACTCAGAAATTAACAATTGTTATATGAATATCACAATAACCTAAAAACAAACTAAAAGCGATTGTCTAGTACTTTTCACTGGTATTATAGGTTTAAATAGCGCACTGTTCAATAATTAAGAGTATAAAACAAAGTTGCAGGTACTATTCCTTTAAATTCTTTGAAGTCTGCTCTTACTTTCTATTAAAAATCAAATTTTGACCCGTTTGCGTGGACAAACTCAAGGTAAACAACTAGAAGGCATCTCAAAAGTTACATTAAAAAAATCTTACTCTATTTATGTGCGTGTTAAAGCCACGCTGCTGCAGTGATTATGGTTGCAGCACGATTGGGCCGGCTCGACTGGGGCAGAACCACGCTTTCCCAGAATACCTGCCAGTCTGAAATAGCATCTTAATACTGCTATGTTTCGTATGGTGAGTGTAGAGATCCGGAGTACCCTTTTTAGTGGAAACAAGGCATTCCATCTTAGTCCTCAGGGGTGAAAACGCATCTGCGTTTTGATTCTTAGTCGAGGATAAATGTAGATGTCTATGGGCCATAGCATCCACTTACCATCAGGTGGACTGTATGCTCGTTTGTCTCTGTTTGTTTGTTGTGTATTCTATAAAAAAATATCCTACCCTTAGGAATGTAGTTTTTTTCTCCAAATTTATATGAGAAATATAAGATTATTAATAAAAAGAATAAAATAAAATTCGTCGTGTAGTGGGGGTGTGAGAATATCCACCACCCCATATCGTCCCGTGGGTGTCGTAAGAAACGACAGAGGAAATCCCCCCTATGAGGCAATAAATGAGGGAGGCCTATGTTCAGCAGTGAACTTTTATAGCAATGCAATGGTTTGGATGGAAGGATAATATAAAAAAATCGAACATATCGTATAACATACGACTACAAAAAAAATATTATACGTGGTAGAGCCACGCTGCAGCTACATCAGGTGTAGCACGAAGGAGTCGGTTCGACTGGGGTTGCTGTCGCAGATAATACCACAATACCAGCGTAAAATAGCATCTCAATGCTGTGTTTCTTATGGTGAGTGTAGTGAGCCGGAAAGCCATTTTACTTAAAAAGAGGCATTCCATCTTAGTGTTTCAGGGTGACAACGCATCTGCATTTTAATTCTTAATCGAGGATAAATGGAAATATATATGGGCCATAGCCGAGCCACGTTTCCGACCCTTATTCTATAAAAAAAGTTCTTAGGGTGACAACGCATCTGCATTTTGATTCTCAATCGAGAGTAAATATAAATGTCTATGGACCATAGCCTAGCCACGTTTGTCATCCTTATTCTATAAAAAAAAGTCCTTTTTTTTAAAGTCGGTTAAAAATTACTTTCTTAATTCGGTCTGGAGGACATTATTATTTTTACTACTTGACTTATTATTCGTGTATACATTTTCGCGTTAGGTATACCTCAAAACTTGAAAACAAGATTGCACAACCCGTGTGCGTTGAAAGTGATGACATATGGATCTGAGACGTGGTCCTTCACTTTCTGCTGGCCGTATAAGGAAGCTCAAAGTCGCTCAGCGAGCTATGGAGAGGGTTATGCTTGGGGTTTCTCTGCGTGATAAATTTAGAAATGAGGATATCCACAGTAACACGAGAGTAACCGATATAGCCTAACGGATTTTATAAGCTTATGTGGTATTGGGCCAGCTAAATAGCTTGAAAGGAAGAAAGGTTTGTGAGTGGCAGCGTCGTATCGGTAGGTGAAGTGTACGAACTGGTAAGACATGCAAGAAGTCAATTAATACAGTTGGCTCAGGACCGTGCTTTGTGGCCTTCCTTGGGGGAGGCCTATGTTCAGCAGTAGATTTGTGAAGGGCTGTAATGATGATAACGAATGATGATTATTCGTGTAACTTCATCGTAAGGCATCAGCTCATAAGGAAAAAAGTCCCTAGAGGTGCAGATTGACCTTTCTGTCCAGGATGTTCTGTTTCGAGATGTCAATGGACACAGGGGATTCAATACCAGTATTGTCATCAGTAAATGTTATTAAAAATTGTTCCTAGCTTAAAAAATCTTTTTCGCTATGCAACCTTTCCCGCCGAAGGCTCTCCACTCAGGGCTTAAACTATTAATTAAATGAAATGTGATTGAGTTCATTAGAGAATGGCAAACAGTATACATAGAATCTAGACAGCATGTGAATAGAAACTTAATGAAGTTTAGGAGTTAGCTGGGTCCTCACTTTATCCCTTAGAAGTTTCGATTGATTGTATTTAGTTTAGTTTTAATTTGCATATTAGAATGTACTTTTTCGTTTATCTTTGTCAAATTATTTTTTATCAAAATATTATTATTAAATATATTATACTTTAATCTATTTGTATTTTGTCTAGTTTCAATTTTCGTATTGGAATGTACATTTTTATTGCGAGCTCAATTATTTTGGAAGAAACAAAACACTTCAAAAGGAAGTAGTTCAAAATAAATAATTTGCATTCCAGATCTTTTTTATGGGGAAATGCCTACGTATACTCGTCTCAATATATTAATATACTCTAATCAAGGACGGGTTGTCACTTGTCGAGCTCGTACTGATGAAAATACAGAGCACGGACAGGCAGGATAGACAGGCGGCGGTGCTATTCCGTATTCCGAGGACTAAAAACTTCTTGGTCCCTCTTCGCATATGAGTAGTTGGCAATTATCGGTACACACGATTTTGAAGAGGGCATTTTTGTTTATATTTACGTGTTCGCCCATACTTTACGATATTCCGAGAGTTGTCGGTTTTTCGTGCGCACAGCATAGGAATGCGTGTGGTTGTTTGCGCACGCATCCAAACTGTTGTCGCCTGTTCATTTGTGCTGAAATGAATGAGCGAAGAAGGTATTTTTGTGTGACAACGGCTGAGTGGGCCAAACACGTGACGTATACCTCTGCGGCAGAGCCAGGGTAACGATTTCGTACATATCCAAGGGTGCACAAGCGACAAGACACTTCGTTATTCCCGAACTTTAAATTTTTATGTTTAAGCACAGGACATTGGCAGGTTTTCTTTATATAGCTAATATAAAAAGCAAACCTACAGTCCATCTGATGTTAAGTTGTTTTTTACAGAATTAGGGTGACAAGCGAGCACACAGTCCACCCGACGGTAAGTGGATTCTGTGACCAATTGACATCTACATTTATCTTCAATTAAGAATCAAAATACAGATGCGTTGTCACCCTGAGGACTGAGATGGAGTGCCTCGTTTCTAGTAAAAATATATCTCCGGATCTTTACACTCACCATACGAAATGCAGCAGTATTACGCTGCCATTTTACGCTAGGACTCTGTGGTCCTTCCGCGGTCGAGCCGACCCATTCGTGCTACAATCATAGTACAGCCGCAGCGTGGCTCTACCGCGTATAAAGTATAATAAAAAAGAAATATACAAACGCGTTGTCACCCCTGAGGACTGAGATGGAAGCTCACAGCTCTAGCGCTCTATACCATTCAGAATATAACACAACAATGCAAGCGTAGCTATTTTGTGGTAGAAACCGATTAGAGCCAGACTCTACGAGTACACAGACGGATCCTAGCTGAGATGGAGACCACCTTGTGCAGAATCATTGCACGTCTTTATAACATGTATGTTTTGTATAAAAACTTTGTTTTTATACTATTTAACTATTGTTTATTACCGACAATACATTGTTTTTCTGAAAACCATCAAAGAGCCTATAATTATACACACCTATATTTTTACCGTTAATACACGCAATTCAGTTGCTAAATTACTTAGTTAATATTGATTAAAACTATTTTATTGCGTTTAATTTACTTGATTTTTTATTCCTGACGTTTCAGGTGCTTCCCAGCACCCATAGTCACGGGGGACTGAGGTGACTGACGTCCCGATGTCAGTGTTAATCCGGCGTACCTTCTACTACCTTAAGGTACTCCAGGTTAACATTGACATCGGGACGTCAGTCACCTCAGTCCCCAGTGACTATGGGAGTACCTTCTAGTACCTTAAGGTACTTCGGGTTAACACTGATATCGGGATGTCAGTCACCTCAGTCCCCCGTGAATATGGGAGTACCTTCTGTACTAGAAGTTACTCCCGACGTTTCGGGTGCTTTCCAGTACCCATGGTCACGGGGGACTGTGGTGACTGACGTCCCAATGTCAGTGTTAATCCGGCGTACCTTCTAGTACCTTAAGGTACTCCGGGTTAACACTGACATCGGGATGTCAGTCACCTCAGTCCACCGTGATCATGGGGGTACCTTCTAGTACCTTAAGGTACTCCGGGTTAACACTGACATCGGGATGTCAGTCACCTCAGTCCCCCGTGACCATGAGAGTACCTTCTAGTACCTTAAGGTACTCCGGGTTAACACTGACATCGAGATGTCAGTCACCACAGTCCCCCGTGACTATGGGAGTACCTTCTAGTACATTAAATTACTCCGGGTTAACATTGACATCGGGACGTCAGTCACCTCAGTCCTCCGTGACCATGGGAGTACCTTCTAGTACCTTAAGATACTCCGGGTTAACACTGACATCGGGATATCAGTCACCTCAGTCCCCCGTGACCATGGGTGCTGGAAAGCACTCGAAACGTCGGGAATAAAAAATCAAATAAAATTAACGCGATAAAATCTGTAAAAGTGGTTTTAGCAATGTGTAGTGTTCGTGTAAATAAGTAGTGTAGTAAGTTCGTGTAAGAAATCATTACTGAGTTAAAATATTGATATAGCAACTGAAAATATACAGAAGATATCTCCGTGGTTGAAATAGGCTTGGAGCTGAAGTATATAATTTTTAATTTTGTTACCAACATAATAGAACATAATAGAACTTATTTGCATGGAGAAATCACATATTCGATTTGCCGTTTTGCATGCCATCTGTGTTTAAACTTTATGAATAAATCATTTGTCATCACGTCCTCACCATAAAGTTATAATTTATGTCGATTTGTTAGTCTATATTAATGTTATTGTAATATTCATAGATGTCTTCGGAATTCAGGACCGTCGACAATGTCTGGGTACCTGCTGTACAAGTGTGTGCTTCAATAGCAGTGTATAATCATTTCACGTTTTCTTAAAACTTGTCGCTATAATAAAACTTGTCTCCATGATTTTGAAGTCATTTTTAAATCTTTCTACTTCTTACTATTCGTAACATATGAAATGTTTAATTAATTCTGACAGTCTGTATAGCGTGTGACGTTGATGGCATACTACATCAAGATTACCCTACAGCTAGCGGCCCAGCGAACCGTTTTAGAATACTAAATGAAGAACTAAATGATTATTTAAATGCTGTAAATTTAAATGCTGAAGCAAGTTGTTATCTTTTCTATTCAAAATTATTAAAAAGTTTATTAAGAAGATATTCGAATAAATTTTATACATACTTGGTAGAACCTTGGTGTAGATGCATTATGGTTGGAGCATGTACGGGTCAGCTCGACCGGTGATAGACCACGCTCTCACAGGATATCTTAAAGGTTCTTTGGTTTGTATGGTGATTGGGAACGAAGTATTCCTTCTTTTGTCTTCCGATGTGACAAACTATCTGCGTTTGAATTTTTAATCGATGATAGATGAGGACTTTTTAATTTAAGTTCAATTTTTACCTTTATAACTTTATATTTATGTTTATGATTCTGTTCACAATTTATGAAATATAATTTTGGTGGTAAGTATACATTTTTTTTGAATATAAAAACAGCCTATAACAGATGTGTGTGAAGTGACACATATGTATGTAAGCAAGCTATTTGCTGACGGCACGAGTACTTTATTGTACATCCTACCTACTCGGTCATGTCTTTACTTCACTAATTAGACTACTCTATATTATATAAACGAGTGTTGCAACTGTGAGACTGAAGTAAAAATATTTATAATCAAGTTTAATTTGAACCATTGTTTCCTTTTTGGTCCACTACTTAGAGAAAAAGAAGCATTTAATCAGTTAGTTAACGTGTTAATCTATTTCATTTACGCTTGGATTGATTAAATTATAGTGACTCGCAATATGATATGATGACCGATGATCACTCAGTTATCAGACGTAGCTGTAATGAAGGGAAGTACTTAACGTCCTAGATGCCTTGGAACCTTTTATATTTCAATAATTAAATATTTACTGTTTAGTCAAAGTAACTGTATTTCTCGCTTTTATATCTGTTGACAAAGGAGAACGTTCTTTTAGATTAAATTCTAAGTCGTCATATTATTCTCCATCGCCGCGATTGCGTGTGAATTCCAAACTATATCCTTCCTTACAAGTTCAATGATTTAAGTGAAGTTCAGTTCGTCATAATAAAAAACACTTATTGTAAAACATACAATTATAGTAGAAGTAATTCTGGTCAATAAGGACATCCCCAACTGTTTCTAGAGAAAAGTAAAACGTTTCTTGCTGAAATATTAGTTACATTTTATAATTATTGGATTGAATATGGATTAAAAAGCACCGTATATTCCATAAAACAGTAGATATACTAGAAAGGAAAAACTTATATTTGAAACGCAATTTTTCACTTACTTGAGGAAGGACCACGCTCTCACAGAATACCAGCGTAAAAAAGTAGTTCAACGCTGCTGTTTTGTATGGCGAGTGTAGAAAACCGAAGACCCGTTTTATTGGAATTAAGTCATTCCATTTTAGTCCTCACGGGTGACAACGCATCTGTATTTTGATTCGTAATCGAGGATAGATGTAGATGACTGTGAGCCACAGCATCCACTTACCATCAAGTGGACTGTGTGCTCGTTTGTCACCCTTATCCTATAAAAAAAAGAAAAAAAAAGAACACACAGTCCACGTGATGGTAAGCGGATGCTGGGGCCCGTAAACGTCTATGTCTACCCATTTATTGTCCGCGATTATTGTCGTATTGCGCTGCTTGCACACTGCTGCATTTTACAATGTTATACTGCGAGAGCGCAGTCCCTCTCTAGTCAAGCTGACCCATTTGAGTAGCCAAAATACTTAAAATATTAATAATGGCCACTACAAAAATTATGGTTACGACGGCAAAATTTCAACGGCCATCTGCGAAGGACAGACTATAGTGCCCAATTGTATGCACAAGCACAGGTCAGGTGCACTCTCAATTCCTTCACGCTTATAGTCCGATGGGACGGTAGTTCGATACGACCGGAGAGAGATCAGGCGCAGGGCCAACAGCTTATCGTGCCGTTCGAAGCACAGATGTGAATGAAACACTGGTACTAAGGCAGTCTTAAAATAAAATAACGTCACACACTTAACACGTCCCACTGCTGGGCACAAAGGCCTTCTTTCAGTTATCAAACGTTGTTATAAAAACAAAAATAATTTAAAAAAATAATTCAAATATTTGCGATTGTTTATTTTGTTCAGGTCTTTGATATGCAAAATGAAGGTCAGTTTGCTTCAAACTTGCTGTCTAGTTGAGACGAAGCTCATGAATAATATTTGAAAATCGGCTTTACCTACTTTGCTCTAACATTTGCTTTGTTAAGCTTTGCTTTTGTGAACTCATATCAGTCTTATATTAAGTGTTAGATGAGAAATCAGGTTTGTGTCAGGTTTGTTTATTTAAATTCGTTTGATATATAAATTATTATTATAGTCGTGCGAGCTCAGGGGTTTGTAAATTTCACAATACGTGAGCAATCTGGGTTCGATTCCCGCTTGCACCAATAAAATTGTCAATTGTAATTTTAAGTTCTGATCGTCACGTGTCAGGCGAAGGAAGATATCTTAAGTAAATCTCCATGTCTGAGTCTAACTGGATAAAATATTTCGAGGACATACGAAGTTCACCAACGCGCTCTGAAGCAGCGCGTCTAACTTATTGCTCCCTAGCCTCGTCGTAAAACGGTGGAGAATTCCGCCTAGCTTTGAGATATATCTACATGATGCAACAAAACCCTGTAGTGCCCGTTTAGTATTTTATAAGTTACACGTTTCAATACTAATTTTGACAATTCACAACGGGAACTACAGGGTTTTTCTTACATATTGTAATTTCTTTTATTATAATATTTAATTTAAGTTTAAGGCCTAACATGGCGTCAAAATGCGTAAACGATAAAAGTCTAACGTCTATGCCATTTGAACGAAACGAATGTAAGCTGAACATATTCGGTGTTTGCTTTAGGTCAGCTCATGCTAAATTATATGCCAACTTGATTAATACGAGAGTAAAATGCTTTACGGCCAACTATTCAAACGTTACTCAATTTTTAGAAATTAATGATATCTTAAAATTGAGTCTCTTTCGACTTAAAGTGATAGAAACAGCACGAGACTCAACATCTAAAAATTGCGTAGTGTTTGAGGCTTTAACCACTTTCTCAATTACAAAACATGATGAGGTAATTGATTCTCTAAAGTTGTCACACATGTTTCATACACATTATCACATTTTGGAATAAAAGGTCTTCGTAAATAAATAATAAATATACTTTTTTACTGGAAGCAAGGCATTTCACCTTAACCCTCAAAAGTGGCAACGAATCTGCAATTTGATTCTTAATCGAGGTTAGATAAAGATGTCTATAAGTCACAGCAACCACTTACCATCACGTGGACTTTGTGCTCGTTATTTTTAAATGTATGCAAAAGTTAACTTTGGCATACTATTTATATAAGTCATAGCATCCGTGAAACAATTTCGTCTTCTGTAAACATTTGCGCGCATCATAACACAATTATGTGTTCCTAATATGTTGATACTAGCAGGAATGTTTGTCAAACCGTGAACAATAATAATATTGCGTTTAGTCAGTAGGTATTCTTAGAAAGATCTTTTTGTGATACATTATATCGTAGATTTAACTAATTTAAAAATATATTGCCAAGAGCAAGAGATAATCAAAAGCACGTTTCAGAGTTGTATATATCCTTCGAATTCCTGCATCTATTGCCAGGATGTCACTCTATCTACACCTCGCTTGTCTGTATAAGGCTGCCACTCAAAAACCTTACATCCAGATTGATGGTCGGTTTTTCGCCGATATGGCCGGCACTTTGCCACTTCACCCAATTGATCAGTCTGTCGGTTACTCGGGTTCTTCTGTGAATATCCTCATTTCTGAGTCTCTGAAACTCCGAGCTCATCTCTACATAGCTTGCTTACTTGTACGACCATTCATAATAACATCATGTCTTGTTATTGAGAACATGGTTAACGCCTCAAACACTACTAAATTTTTAGATGTTGAGTCTCGTGCTGTTTCTATCACTTTAGGTCCACTACTGTGCGATTTACAAAAAGTTTTCTTCCTCGCATAACTTCCTTGTGGAATCAACTACCACCAGCGATTTTTCTACGCATTTTGATTGATTGAACTGTTACAAGAAATTCTTTACAGTTTGTAAAAAATACGATGAATGTAATGTGTCCATGCATTTATATCTCAATGGCTAGATTGTGTTGCTATGTATATTTATAGAAATAGATACAAGTTTACAAGCGAATACCCGATACGTATCATCTGAAGCGTATGTGGACCATAATTGATTTTCCACAGTCTGGATGTTCATCTTATCTTATAAAATATCGATCAGTATTACTCGCCTTGGGCTACATTTATTTCAAGGTAGGGACACATCGTCGTCAAATCTATTCGTAAAAGCCGAGCCGTAATAGAAGGTGTCGGTGTTATTCTTCTTCACTAGTCCGTTCAAGACCACTGTTGGGCGTAGGTCTTTTCCATTATGGAAAGGTTTGCGTTAAACGCCACGCTTGGCAGGTTAATAGACAATCGCAGTACTGGACGTTTGTGTCGTCTCTAACGACACCTCCGGCGCGAAACGTGGTGGTTGGTTCTATTTCGCTGACACGTTTAAGTACTTACTTATGCTTTAGAAGACGGTGTGGCGGCGCCGTCATCGCGCCACAAGCGAAACACGTCGAAGCCTAAATCGCGCTATCAAAGTTCCGAAAGTAAAACAGTACATATAAAATAGCTCCGAAGTATTACACGGAGCGTTGGCCGCTCCCCGGGCAGAACACTTTGCCCGGCGGAAGATCTCCCCATTTATTCCACAGTCCACAGTGGTGACTAATCGACGTGATCTGAACACGCAACAAACAGCCTTCGGAAACTACAACTTCAAGCCTTCGTTATATCCTCAAGAACCCCTACCATTCACTCCTGAGAATCATCTTCTGCAGCCTTCAGTTCATGCAAGCCGGTCCAACTTGTCTTCTTCTCGACTCACCTCAGATATATAAGGCAGACTTCTGGCACTTACTCCGGCACATCGTTCTTACCGGCATCGCTTGCAAGTATGTACTACGGGCATGCATTATACATCGGCATATTGTTCGCACCGGCATCACTCGCCTTTACGCACACAGCATGCATTCCCCATCGGCATTAAGGACGCACCGGCAATCGGACTGCACATCGACCCCCGGTCTGAGCAGGGGGGTGATGTGGCGGCGCTATCGCGGCGATATCGAAGTCTAAATCGCGCTATCAAAGTTACGAAAGTAAACCAGTATATATAGAATAGCTCCGAAGTATCACATGGAGCGTCGGCCACTCCCCGGGCAGGAAACTTTGCCCACGGCCACAAAGGTAATAAAAATACTGTCGGGAGGTAAAACTTGTGGGTCCGAGATTTTAATATATATTTATGGAATATAATATTATTAAGTCTGTAGTACAAACATTTGTACGGAGAAAGTGCGACGGATAGTGTTCTAAGCACAGACCACATAGCCTACTGGGTGGTCTGTGGTTCAAAGTCACTTCACACTTTCGGAAATGGCTAAACGGATTTTAAAGATTTATTCTTTATTAAATATGCTATACCTCACGACGTCTGTCTTATTCTCCTTATAGCCTGTAAGAGTCTACAGTAGGACTTGGGTCCTCTCCATTGTAGGAAGATTTGCCTTAAACGCCATTTGACAGGTTAAATAAATAAATTTTGTTATAATAAAGATTTTATTATAAAATAAGCTTTTAGTTAAATTCTCGCTCAAGCTACTCCCATTACCTTCTTTTACCCTATCTACATACTGAGGTTTCTAAACTATCTCGCAAGAATTCGAAATACACGAAAAACATATATACATATGTAGTGTAATATTTGGGAAATTATCTTACTTTGATTACAAGGTTGGCTCCAGACAAATGACATTATATTCGCCGATGAGTTAATTTACAAACAATATGCATTTAACGCCTACGTAAAAGCCGTTGCATTGAAATCGCTCCAACACTTGGCTCCATAAATTCCGTTCGGAATACAAATTTCCTTACTTAGAGCGAAGGGCGCTTGCTAGACAAAGTTTAGATATTCTCGATACGTAGGGTTGTACGAATAGGAATACGTCATCGAGGTACTCTCTCTTGTTGGTAAATCAAACAAAAATTGTAAGTATAACTGTCCGTTAAGGGCAAGTAATTAAATGTTTTTTTTTAAATGTCTGCCTGTAAAAGTTATTTTGGCGGCATAATATGTTTTTGGCTGCCTCGAAAAAGCCACCAGCAATGCCTGGTCAGCAACTTAATCAAAGATTATCAGAAAATAAGTCGATATAGTTTATACGTGGTAGAGCCATGCTGCAGTTATATTAGTAGTATAGTTGTAGCACGAATGGGTCGGCTCGACCGGGGAAGGACTATTCTCTCACAGAATACCAGCGTAAAATAGTAGCCTAATGCTGCTGTGAGTATGGTGAGTGTAGAGAACCGGAGACCCTTTTTACTGGAAACGAGGCATTCCATCTTAGTCCTCACGTATATGTAGATGTTTATGGGCCACAGCAACCACTTATCATCACGTGGACTGTGTGCCTGTTTGTTACCCTATCCTATAAAAAATTTGGTAACCCTAATACTATAAGAGTATACGTTTGTAAAATAAATACCTAGTCCTCGTACAAAATTATTATTTCGTCAACAGGTTTATGCAGGGTTAATTTTCAAAGAGTGGCCAAACTTTACTCTTGAAATATATAATAAATGTTATTAGCGCTTTTGAAAATACTAGTAAGTATGGCTTCTACTTTTAATTAAAACTATCCCAAATTAAATTTGATTTATGGGCAATAACGTTTTTGCCTACCGATCGACCCCTACGAATGTGTGCGCAGTTAAAATAATGCATTACTACGCATTTTGAATTTAAAATATAAGAAGGACAGAATGTTAGAGATTTTATAATTAATTTTTCTTTTCCATTTGCCTAAACTATATAATTTGAACCTTTTCTGCAAAGGTTTCAATCATTTTTGGGCCCACAAAAAATTTTAACGACCCCCAATAGAATTACACACAAAAAATGATACCAATTTATTACTATAAATAGCATAAAGATTTCTTGAAAATCTAAACGGAATCAAGAGATATAAAAAAATTGTTTCGATATTCGTGTTTAGGTCCATTGGTTTTGGTAATGTAATATTTAAAAAATAATTGTATTAGAGATCTGTTAACTCGGAAGAAAATCGAAAGGAGTTAACTCGAGTTGAAATTCAGATAACTCGAATTGCACTTGAGTCACGCAATTCAGATTAGCTTAACGAAGCTGACAGCGAACATAATACTGTTTATTTCATTACTTCAAACTTCAACAAATTAATAATATCAACTCACCGTATATTTTTGATAAATAAAGTTAATTCATATGACAGATTAGGTTAGACTCCAAGATTCACGGGTTTGATTAGAAATATCGATATATTACATGTACTACGCACTGGATATGGCATTCCGAACACTCACTATGTTCAACTGAACTGTACTACAATCCGTACACCTGTTATTGTGGCTTCGATATTCATGCAGTGCGGAGCGGCGCTAATAATAATTTTATATTAATTTAGCACATATGTAAAATAAACGAAAATTAATAAAATGTACTCGATACAATCTAAATAAACTATTATTTATCATGACAATTTTCGCGCGTTTATATCAACTGCGCATGCGCGACTACTATTTCCCGCGCATGTGCGGATACAGAGTAGGGCACATTTTTGTTTAGAATAGCTTCTCTAGTACGTAGTACATATAACTCAATGTAAAGGTTATAGATATAGAGACCCAGTATAATTACAGACTGTGAGGCATTCGCATTCCATCTTAGTCCTCAGTTGCGACAACGCATCTGTAGTGTTCTTTGCTTGAAGTTGGCCACAGGTATCTGTTTTATGCAGTTTTATAAAAAAAAAACTCCCATATACAGGAAAAATTATACCGCCATGTATCAGAGGACATTGGTTCTTGTAATTTGTTCTTGTTCATTCGTAATTGAAGACTATTAAATAAAACTATTATTTACGGATTTTATCGCGTTTAATTAATACTTTTACTTATTTTTATTATCCCGACGTT
>DWHP01003061.1:0-13763 GCA_018247895.1 Parnassius honrathi
TCCGAACTATCACTCGGAGTGTTGGCCGCTCCCCGGGCAGAACACCTTGCCCGGCGGGAGATCTCCCCTTTTCCTTCTACGGCCACATATTTAAATGTACTTTACACTAGCATTCTATAAGAGCATAGGCCTTACCTTCAAGGCAATGTAATATTCAAAACTAAAGACTATTCTTTTTAATCTAGTTTACTACGATAAATGACAGATACATGCTGCCCGTGCCGCTTGTTCTGACGTCTGCGGTACAATCGTATTTGCAAATAAATATAAACTCATTTTTGTTGATAATGAATTGCATTTAATGTGCAACTGTGTTTGATTGCGGTCGTAAATACCCGTTTGTCCGTCCACCGGTAATTATTTTCATAATTATGCCTAGAACGGAGAGCTTACGCTGTTTTTGATATTTTAAAACCGTTGTACGCGATTGTAATTGACTTTTATCGGAAATGGAAATTATCGTACATACAGAATTGTTTTTGTTGCGTAATAATTGTCGTTAACAACAGGATCGAACGGGTTCTGTAATGTGAATTAATTAACGTGATTCAAGTTATCCTGTTGGATTATTTCCGAACTATTTGCAGTTGAAAATAAAAATACTTAAAATTAAGTCCTCCAGACTGAATTTGGGTCCGTGCGGCTGATCTCGATTGAGATCAGCGTCTGTGCAAAACGGGAATATAGTTTCCTCTCGGACAAGCAAGCACAGGTGCACTCTCTATTCCCCTACACTTAGTTTCATAGTCCGATGGGACGGTAACCCGACACGATCAGATGGAGCCAATACTGCCACTTTTCTAACTCCGGGCTTCTATTGAGTTTTTTCGTGATAGGAAAGCTAAATATCTGATTTTCTTACCCGATCCAGGTTTGAACCCGGAACCTCGTCATCAGCAGCCGCGTTTACGACCACTAGACCAACGAGGAGGTCAGCTGCAATTAAAAATATAGTCAATAAATGTACTTAAGCTCAGTTATTAAGTTATGCTCTGGTACTACTGCTCTCCTAAGTAACGTACTGGTTACGCTTCGTCCTACACTACGTCCAGAATCCTCTGGAGGCAATCATAAAAAGTTTCGTAGTCGCCAACTGACTGACCAACCTCGATTAAAAATGTCCTCTGCAAAGTCCTGTGAAGTGCTAGCAAAAGTATGACACTTTATAACATTATATTTCAGACAGCTTATTTATAAAATTTAACTTATTCGAACTTATATTCCACCGGATAGTGAAAAAACCCTACCGCAGTCCATGAGTATCCACAACCAACTTTAAAAAATGAAGGCTACGGATGCGGTATCACTTTTAAGGACTAAGATGGAATCCCTCACAGCCTCTCTCTCTCTCTCTCTCTCTCTCTCTCTCTCACTGACTCTCAGTATCCTTCAGATAGGAACACAATACTGCACGCACTGTTTTGTAGCGGTAGAAATAGATGAGAGGATGGTACATAGATGGTATATAGAAAGGAATAACTTAAAAACAATGCACCTAGATTTAAATGATTATTCGGTTAACTAGCTTAAATAGAAAACAATAAATAGAACTCAAAGCCAAGCTTCGTTCAAAAGTTTGGTATCTAAGGCGCGAAAGAAGCGTTCAAAATGGAACAAAATCAGGATGGCGTAATTAGAAATAACACAATAGCAGACAAACTCTTTTAACGAGTTCGATAGCTGCATCATCGTTAAAGCTATAAACGCGGAATGGCCGCAAACCGGCCGCTTGACAATAGCAAAATTCATTATAACGACATCGCTGCAAATGATAACCTCATTTGTAAACGACTGGGGATGAATCAAACGCGCATTAAAGCATTGTCATGCGGGGAGAATTATTGTGACGTCTCGCGTTACTAGCACTTCGATGCCGCTGGTGGTCGCGGAATAAGGGACGTGTAGAGACGATATTTTTCTAATTAAAATATCGATTTATAGATATTTCTTATATATTTCCTTAAGGTTATTTATAAAATAGTTTAAAAGTTACCGAACATATCTTAAAGAATCTTTTAAAATGGTCTCAACTTTTCGACAACAACAGTGCCACCGATTTTAAAAAAATAGTGAAATTTAAACAAACCAGTAAAAAAAACATGTATGATAAATAACAACAATATTTTTATATTCATAATTAACCATTTCACAGTCCCATGAGTTATATATATATATATATATACTACTGCTCTGACAGTGAAAGGACAATATAGAACAGTTTAATTGTTTAACTATTGTGACGTTTGCGCGGACCGGGCAGTTAATATGTTTTAAATTATTTGAAAATTTCATAGCTATACCAATGTGCTCCTTTCGAATCGAATCGAACAAGGTAATTTTACATATTGTATTTGAAACCCCTTACCGTTCCGTGGGTTTCGTAAGAGACGACAGAGTGAAACTCAACATGAGATTTGCAGAAGCATCTTTCTAATAACAACACAAAATAATAAAAAAGGACTAAACCCGCCGGCCAAGCACTGCAACTATGGCTAAATCCCCCTTAGGCAATCTATGGGGGAGGCCTATGTTCGGTAGTGATCTTTTGTAGGCCGTAATTGATAGATGAATATGAAACTCTTCGGAAGACACCACACCGCGTGCGTTCACACGCACTGCACACGGAACGTAAGCGATGCGTCCTCTTTCATACAGTGTGCGTTGCATTTGTGATCCGGTCATTACTCTGTACTTGATACCGAATTACAACATTTTACTTTTTTTCAACAAAATTAGATCGACTCCATGTCATCCGAAACCCGCAAATTTTGCATTATCGCCAGCCAGTATGACAGCACCGTGATATATATTCGGACGTATTATAAATGCAATAAATAAATAAATTTTGGGAAATTTAGAACACCACCGATTTTATTGAGCAGATAATATAATGAACGACGCTTTGTCGCATCGCCATTTTGAATGCGATGCCATTGTTTTGTCGTTATTAGTGCTGAGCGTTGGTTTTCGTGTTTAAGCGAATTTGTTCCTTATTTAACTAATTTTATTTATCGTTATTTACAAAGTAGCAATGATGTAGGAAAAATTACATTTTTTTAAACAATTTATATATGAACCCTTTCTGAATGTTACCATTAGTATTAAATTTCTCAGTCCATTTAAATTTGTTCATAGTATATAAGTATTTCATAATAATATGCAAGTATATCATTAAAAAAAAGATGACCCCCCAGAACTTGATAAGGTAGCCTAGTTAGCACGACCTATTGAACATTCAGGTATCCGATGGATATAAATTTTGATACTAAACGCATTCTCCAAAACGAAAACAGCAAGAGATGAAAATTTAAAAGAGAAAGGGACAAGCCTTACCATCCACTTGACAGAAAAGGGCTTCAGCTCATCGACACTTACAATCAACCAAAGACGATTTTAGATGTGTATATATCTCTCTATACCCTTTATGACTTAGTCTGGGCTGCAGGCAAACGAATAAACAATTGTTATATCTGAAAATGACGAATCAAGACTACTACGAAAATTGTCTGCTTACTCTACATTTGGAAATATATAAACTTTGTATTTTGTATATCGGTACACAGCGGTGCATGCACTGCTATTGCTGATACCTGCCCAGGACTGCTAGACAGAAAATATCTCTTTTCACCTATAAACGGTGAAAAGGAATATATTAAAGCGCCAGAACCTATTGCTAAGCTATTTTTTATAGAATTAGGGTGACAAACGAACCCACAGTCCGTCCACCTGATGGTAAGTGGATCCCGTGGACCATAGACATCTACATTTAACCTCGATTGGAAATCAAAATGCAAATGCGTTGTCACCCCTGAGGACTAAGATGGAATGTCTCAATTTCGATAGCAATATAACAATACGAAACACAGCAGCATCAAGCTTACGCTGCGAGAGCGTGGTCCCCAGTTGAGTCGAACACGTATAATTTTTTTCTATTTTTTAATTTCTATCTGTTATCAGTGAAGTCATGATGATGATAAACAAGCTTAATAGTTAAAACGGTAATTTAAAAAACCTGAAGAATACTAAAAATAAAAATACCGTATGTCACAGAACTAAGATAAATCTAACGATGTTCCATACGTAAAAATCCATCAAGTCGTTTACGCTACAGAGCGTGCTAAATAAATGGACATACATACATACATAAAGTCGAAAAACATTACCCTCATTCTTAGGCAGTCGGGTAAAAATAGTTATGAGCGCCATTACTTATTGACTAGCGATTTGATGACTAATTTAAATTTCGATAACGAAACAATACATTTTAGTGAAAGCTAAGCAGGTGTTTATACGTAGTAAAAAGGTTTGAATATTATTTCGAAATTTCTTATTCTCGTGATATACGAAACGAATATGGATCACTAAAGTACAAACTTACAAACACGCGGGTAAGTTTACACACCAGCACCGACAGAATACTTTTAAAAAATCATTAAATGTGGGTTCTGTGGACCCTCCTTCTATTACAGCCTATAAAAGTCTCATAGCGAAGATATTACGTGGTAGAGCCGTGCTGCAGTTATATTGTGGTTGCCGCACGAATAGGTCGGCTCGACGGGGGTAGGACCACGCTCACACAAATAGAAGCGTGTTTCGTATGGTAAGTGTAGAGAACTGCAGACCCGTTTTTACTGGAAACGAGGCATTCCATCTGTCCTCAGGGCGACGCATCTGCAATATGATTCTTAATTGAAGATAAATGTATGAGCCACAGCATCCACTTACCATCGGGTGGACTGTGTGCTCGTTTGTCACCCCTATTCGATAAAAAAATCCATAGTTTCCACTCTTTTTAAGCGGATTGGCAACCGCAGTTATATTATTTTGACTTGAAGATGATGAGCAAGGTGCTGCTGCCCGTCTCCTGTTTATGTTTTCCTCTGTTGTCTCTTACGACACCCTCGGGACGGTAAGGGGTAGTGGATATTCTTTCACCACCAATACTCGGTTTGTGGTTTTGGTACACGGTTTGTGGACCATGAAACTTTGAATTTTGTTGAAAATTCCAGTTTTGATCTATTACAGCAGATCTATTACGACAATTTCCATGCGGGAATTAACAATATTTCTAATATACCATCATCAACAACAGCCCGCGAAACTTTACCGCTGGATATATTGTTGTAATATGCAAGATTTGCCTGAGAACGCCGCCTCGGACAACAACCTCTTTCTAAGAAACCAAGTACTCAAAAATTGTAATAAACTTACCATGTTGCAACTTTATTATGGTTGTACCACGAATAGGTCAGCTCGACCGGGGAAGGACCACGCTCTGCCAGAATGCCAACATAATTGTAGTAATTTGTTGAGCATAGTATTATTATAAATCAAGCTATAAAACTATTTTATAGACCACCTAATGCCATAAAAACCATTAATAATGTTGACATATTAAAATAAAGGATAAAATCTATTTATTGGAAAAAACTTTCCATACAGAGAATGATTACACTGAATTTGGTAAAGCATCCTTAATATTGCATGCATAATTTTATTATTCAATAATTTCAAGTAATTTTTAAGTAAACACGAATAATGTTAATTAAGTTTTTGAAAGAAATGACTATAAATATGATTATGACAAGCGTAAAATTGCAGCTCAATGCTATTGTGTTTCGTATGGTGAGTGTAGAGAACCGGAAACTTAACCGAAGCATTCCATCTTAGTCCGTTTGGGCAACAACGCATCCGCAATTTAATGGCTTAATTGAGGATAGATGTAGACGTCTATGAGCAAGGGCATCCAATTACCATTAGGTTAACTGAGCTCGTTTGTCATCCTTATTCTATAAAAATAATGCCGCCAGGATCCTCTCGAATTATACTATCAGTCTCTAAACAACAAACTCCGTCCTATCAACAGAAATCTAAATAATAACCTTATTATTTAGATTTCTGTGTTCCTATACTTCTCGAACATGAATTAGAAAACTTGTGTTCAGTAAGAATTTTTACTTAAATACACGAAAATCACCAATTCATCACTGGATCCGGGATTAGCAATACATCTGTCAAGTGCATCAGGAACTCTTTCTTCTTTAAAGAAAAAGTTACCACTACGTTATTCCAAAATGTAAACTGCAAGTAAACTAAAGAGTAGAAAATAGAAATTTCTCCTTTGACACGAAAGATGTAACCTAGAACCAAAACAATTTTATTTGCATTCTATATGTATCTACTTGTATAGTACTTGATCGGCGCGAGAATCGAACCCGCGCCTCGCAGAATCGCAGCTAAATACAAAAGTCACTGCGCTTCCAAATTAAAAACTTTAAATCCGCCCAAGATAGCTGCAGATTTATTTTCAACACAAATAAAAATCGCTTACACTTATTTCCCCACGAATTATAAAATTATCTTCTTATCCATCTATTCTACACATCAAAGCCCAAGAAGTCCACTAGTGGACATAGACCTCTATAGATTACTTCATAGGAAGGATATTTTACCATAGTTGCCAAGCTCGACAGGCGAGTTGGCAACAGCAGTTTTTTTTAAGTTTTAGGTTTTTTAGGAAAATACTACTGTCCATCTTACGTTATAGTTTCCCGCCTTACGACGCCCACGGAAAAATATTACATGGTAGTCGATTTTATTACGCCAGCACTACACGGAGATAATTTTTTAATCATCACCATCATTAGAGCGGACAACAAGTCCACTGCTGAAGTCCATAAATCACTGTCCTGAGTCACCTGCATCCATTGACTATGCATCTCTTACCATCAGACTATCCAGTGTTGAACCGCTTTAAACTTAGCTTAACAGTACGAAGTAGCCTCTCGAGTAGACATGAGCGTTTTTGTTAACTTTCATCATTAAGTCGCCTCTTTATATTATAAGCAACATCCGTTGTTAACAACGGAAACGGTGCCTGCGTTGCTGAAATCAAGATGGCGTAGTTTTTTTTTTATAAGTGTTTTAACTTGTCACGTTAAATTGCGATAACAAATCACATCACAAATGTTTTTGCAAGTTATTTCTGAACGAAAACCAGTATTGTTAGTTATTATGATTAAAAAGTTAATAAAATACTATATAATAAAAGATACATTTGCATACTACAAAGGTGGAAAGGAAGAATACTATCTATACATACTCGTATAATAATTTTTTTTAAATAACTCTTACATCTGCCCAATTGTCATCGATATATTTTTTTTAATTTTGGTGCACGTCACATAAGTATTTAAAAAGTTAAAATATACTAAGATTCATTCTGAAATTAAATTGCGTATCACCCAAAAATAACTACATACGCAACCTAAAACCCAAATTACCAAGTAATTGCGATAACCCATCAGCGAAATTAATTTTACATTATCAATGCAAACCACCGTCGTTCATCACGAACGTGCAAAACGCTGACTGCGCCCAAGTTAGCCGGGAAAACTTTTCACCCGGACACCTTGAGGCCATTAAGGCCTTAATGACTGCCTGTAAATTGGCCATAACTCAGACCAGGCCGTAAATAACCGCCCGCTAGTGATAAGGGCTCTGCTGACTTGTCGCTCGTCCCAATGTGTCTATCTTAGTTTAACATGTGGGACGATTTATGTCGGGGCACATTTATATTGTCAAGCGGTCGGGTTGTTTATTTCTGGTAACGGCACTGGATACGCTTGTTGTGCTAATGGAGTTCTTGGCGATTGTACTGCGTGGTTCCGGACTGGGATAATATATCAGTTGTGATTGTGAATCAACGACTTGGTACGTTCATTAGAGATCCGTTGCCGTGGAAGAAAGAAACCCTCGTAATTTCATTGTCTTCAGTCATTTATTCTATCACAGCTCCATAACATACTATTTATTAGATATTCGGTGAGTATATTATTTGGATATAATATAGGTACAAATTTTCTAATATTTAATCTAAATAAAATAGTGATAACACACTTGTGTAATTATGTTATGAAAGAGTGTTACCACATCAATCTAGCGATCGTCGACCGATGTAATTGATCGACGTCGATCGATGTAACCGACGAATACTGGTCGATAAACGTTGTTCAATGATCGATCTTGAAAATTTTAATATTAAAACCTTATGAATTCGTATATTAAATAATCAACGTAATTTAATAGCTCGTGAACTCGTTAATACTTTAGATACACTTTATCTTAGCACCATATCCTCGACCAATTTAACAAGCTATTAAACATATAACATAACATAAACACTCACGCCTGTCACCCAGAGGGGTAGGCAGCGACTACGGGCTTCCATTTGGCACGATCCTGACACACCTCTCTCACCTCCTCCGTATCCATATACCTACGCATACATGCTCGTCGGTTACTAGTACTTTTAATTTGACTCGTTTTCAATATATCATCAATTTGATCGATAAACGATCGACGAAATTGGCGATTAGTTGTCTATCGACGTCGATCGAGAATTAATCGATATGGTTGTGGGCCATCATCAGTACCTTTCAATATGTATTCAGAAAAGGAACGCGCGTAAAAGACGTTATTATTGGCTAGTACGCTCTTGCTCGTATTATTGTTACGGAGACGCAAACGCAGAAGATTCTGGATGTGACCACCACTGCTATTAGACTGGCCTAAGATAGCTGATATTCATCTAGACAACATTTCAAATAGCGGTCGATGAAACGGGGCGGCTTCTTGAACAATCAAGCAGCCCCATCGACGTCGACGAATCCGTCCTACCATCGATCGATGCCATTGGTCGACGTCGATCGATTAGTGTGGTAACACCCTAATACACGTGTTTGGCGTTTCCCATCAAACAGGTCTTTGGTAATGACTGTTAGGTTCCGTCATACCACTTTCAGCAATAAACCGTAGGTTAGCTAAGCACTCGTTATGATTTTATAATACGCACGCAGGTAATCGAGTTCGAATGGAAAATGTGCTAGAGTGAAATCCGCCAACACGCACAGAAGCAACGCAGGTGACTAATAGTTCAATTAATCTCTCAGAAATAAGAGGATACTTATGCCCAGCAGTAGGACCTATGCGTATTTTGGAAATCACGCTTTTTTTTAAAAACGCTTTTATTAGCTTCTATCTATCTATGTTACGGAATCTATTAATGTAATTAATCATCACCATCTTGTAGACGGCAGATTGACTTGATTTGTCAACGACAATACAACAATTTAATAACATTATCCTGTTATCCCGATCAGGCTCACCAGGATAATTCTCTTTAGAACCATCACAGCTCATGATCAATGCATGCTTTTTAAGTCTTCTCAAGTTTTAATTGTTTATTGTTATGAAATATCAGCAATATTAGACTTTTTACGAAATTAAAACCAGGTTTCAAAGAACTTAAATTATTGCTGCAGCTACATTACTGGTATAGTTGTAGCACGAAAGGGTCGGCTCGACCGGGGAAGGGCCACGCTCTCACAGAATACCAGCGTCAAACATCAGCTTAACGCTGTTGTTTGACGCTGGTATTCTGTGCTGCTGTGTTTCGTTTGGTGAGTGTAGAGAACCGGAAACCCTTTTTACTGGAAACGAGGTATTATATCTTAGTCCTCACGGGTTACAACGAATCTGCATTTTGATAGGTTATCGAGTATAGATGTAGATGTCTATGGGCCACAGCAACCACTTGCCACTATGTGGACTGTGTTGTCATTTGCCACCCTTATACCAAAAAAAAATTACAACATACTAGCTTTCGTGAGCATAGCAACAAGCAAATACCTAATTAAAAAGATCACTTTAAAAGATTCCTATACTTTATTCTTACGAATGTTTCTACCTACTAGCGACATCTATTAACCATTGTTGGAACCGTAAATTTTAATGTCATTTCGGTCGCTAGATCGCTAAAGAACTAAGTCTATTTTAACGATCTAACTTTAAAACCCTGTCACCAAATCTAACAATGTAGATATTGTTAGATTTGGTTGTATATTAGGCTTACATAAACATGAAACGAACTCTAGTTACCTACTTTCCTCTAGAAATAGATGGTATGTTTTAAATTATACTTACTTCGTGTTTATTTCTTATTTCATGATGAACGTGATGTTACCGATATGAGCAAGCGATTGGTTGGCCATATATCTCGAACAACTGTTAAATGATAGAGTAGAAGGTTTCTAAAGCTGTTATTTTCTTCCGTGTCCTAAGGTGCAGCCTTTTTCTGGCCAGGACAGTTGACAATAGGACTACCTCTTTGCAGATAGAGCCTCCCTACCAATTGAAATAAAGTACATGGATGAACTTATGTGTCAGGACTGGCTGCCTATGTTATCCTGTGGTCTTGTGTTGGCTGCAATGATACTTTCAATTATTTGATCACGAAATGCTATAACAATCTTCGACCACCTTTTCGTAATGCTAGTTTGCGACGTCATTTTAAAGCGACATATCTTAATGAAAACCGAAAAAATAATCAAAGCAAGCAGTTGTTTGTGGGCAGTATGTATTTTATAACACTAAATAATTTCTCATGTTTTATCGTATTTAAAAGCCATTAGGAATATGAATGACTGTACAGGATAGCGTTACGGCTTTGTCGTACCAATTCAAGTCCTTCCAGTTTATTTAATTCCGCTTTAGCTAATGTTTGTTGGTGTTTCAGTTATTCGGTGTTCCTAATTATTTCATCGAGTCGAGCATTTGGTTTTCTTTTCTCGTCTAGAAATTCTCAGCAGTAAGCCGACGTCGGGAGTTGGCGGTATTTCACCCCCGCGCCTCGGAAAGCACATAAAGCCGTTGGTCCTGCGCGCGATCCCTCTCCAATCATGTTGGTCTTTCCGTTCCATTGGACTATGAAAGTAAGGGAATAGATAGTTCACCCGTGGTTGCGCGTACACTCATGCGCTATATTCCTGTTCCTTGCGGATAGCTAGTCTCCCTTGAGAAGGATGCCGTGACATAATTTCTACCAGGAAGCATTATTATTTAAATGAATATAGTACATATATTATTTAATACTTTATCCAGACTGCTCCCGGTTGTCATGCCAAATATATCCGCACCGTTTTTTATGGGAAAATAACTACGCAAACACGCCACGCTGGGTCTAAGACAGGTTATGTCGGAATCTCACCGTTTGTAACTCTATTGTAATCCACCTTGGGCGCATATAAGCACCAGCACTGGTCACCCTATGATGACTACACCTTCCCTATGCCTACTCAGACAAAATACTAAAGTGCTCTTTCCCCACGGCTTCCATTTCGGACCCATCGCCCTCCTCCCCCAAGGATGCTACTATTCATCTGCACACATTTCCCTCTATCACCTTTTACGACGCCCATAGGATGATATGAGGTAAAGAATCCTGTTACGACGCCTCCACATGAGTACTCTGTACTCGTTTGTCTTTACTTTACGTTTGAATTTACTATAAGTGATAGTAAACAATTCCGTCGTGTTGTATAAAAATATATTTTTGAGCATTGAAATAATAAATTTACTAAGTACTAGAAAGGACACCGCGAACAAAATCCGTGCGACGTCTTTTCATGGCACAATCTGAGTTTAAGCCCGCGATCTCTAACGCGTGTACCAACCAAGCAATTCGCTCGGCGGTTTCTTTGAATACTTATTACATATTACTTCTATATTTTCGGGTCAATCACTCAATATTAAAAATGTAAGCTGCATTAATTGAACCGAACAGGAATTCCTCACCGCTCCAAACGTTTACTATCATTATAGGGAGACGATGAGATGAAATAAAGCACGGCCCTTCTGTTATGTATATATTTAAGTATAAAAACAAACAATTATCGAGTCCGCCCGCAGCTCGACGGCGAAATTAGCAATTACTTAGGCGAAATCTTCCCGACCGCGCCATTATCCCGACTCCACTCGTAACTTCGCAGCTAACTGTTATTGCCATCATTCCCGCTTGATTTAAACAAGACGTTACGCTACAGTCTCCGGCTTGTCAGAGGTGCCACGATCTACGAAGGCGGATAACGCAGAAAGTGGTAAAAGTGAGAAATTACTTGCAATCTGAATTATTTATAATCTTTATTCTATTCCGTTCTGTTCTAATCTATTCTAACAAAGCTGGCATTTCATGGCTGTGAAGAAATTTGCTGTATCATTTCTAAAGCAAAATAAGTAAAGAAGATAGTAGATGGTCAGGAGCATCTTCTTGATATATGATATAACATAGGCCTCAACCATAGATTGTCTCGTAGGTGGATATTTGCCATAGTTGCCACGCTTGACAGGCGGGTTTAGGGGGGGGTTTTAGAAAATTAGAAAGACGCTGCTGATTGTCTTCTAGTTGTTTTCCCTTTTTCATCCCCTGCGACACCACGGGAAGATATGGGGTATTGGATATTCTTACATCGCCACTACACGAGAAGCTGCTGTACATACTGTATAACATACATTTGTAGGATAATGTTTCTTAATAGTATTCGTAAGTGTCCTTGGACCACAGCATCCATTTCGTCAACCTTATTTCAACAAAACACTTACGTTAATAAGTGAATAATATTATTTGTTGCGCCTCTACACAGTATTCCCTTACTTACGTGAAGATTTTTCCTTCATGCAAAGTATAATTTTGACACCACATCCATTCGCTCTTGGCTCGGGGACCCGCAGCAGTGTCACGAAGATTTGCAATATCTCGAGAGATAAGTAAGTTATACCGAAATGACCATGGAAACACCTTTGCCTGTCTCTTGTTATCTTCATCGTAATAAGATTGCAATAAAATCCACAAATTAATTCACTCGATGACCTTCTTTGATTATTGGTGAAATATTAAGGTTAAATTTAAATAAAGTTTTGTTTCTATTTAAACTAACAGCCGTTTTATTAAAACTAAAGTGATAATGAACTAGCAATTCATCTGCCAGTAAACGTTTCTGTTTAGCTAGAAATGTCCATGAGCTGAAAGCAGGAGTTTGATCCATGCCCGGTTGTTGGTTGTATATCCCGAGAGTTCCTATAAGCTGATGGTGACCACCGTGGGGTTTTAGCCGATTAAATTCCCGCGTAATCTTTTCGTCGCCCCTACATCGGAACAAAAAAAGGTTTGACCTGGACCCTAGAGCACGCAAAGTTTGGAGGCCCTTTTTTACTCGCTGTATATCAGATTAACGTAACATGTGTCGAAGTATATACATACATATGTATATAAATTACATACATACGAATGTAATGGAATTTTGTTCTTCTATTTTCATCTACTTCAGTCGTCTGAATACCCAGAAATTTTGAGAACGTATTAAAAATGGATGATTCACGAATTTGTCCTAGTATTCTCACCAGGTTTCATCACATTCATCCACCGATGCGCGTTATTTTTATCCTCTTAAATTATTTTTATCAATAATTTTTGACGTATATAGATTAAATTACAGCCTATATAATGGGTTTTTCAACAAGAACTTTGTTTTTCAATCGGGGCAACACCAAAAACATAACAGTTTTGACATTTAGTGTTTTGACCTGTTCGTAGTAGATGCTTTGGCAATTGATACAATGAATTCAATTTCGCTCTAAAATCGCATTAAAATAGTTAAAATCCACTATGAAAATGGTGGTTCTGTTAAAGTTACGTCGTGATATTTTCGGACAACATTTTTGTCCTTCTGAGACCGGTATTAAGAATTTGGTCGCTAAATTTGAATCGACAGGCTCGGTACAAAATGTGCCAACACCAACCTGTGTTCGACCAGGTCGTTCAACCGAAAACATCGCAGCCGTGAGCCACAATGTTGAAGAAGATCCAAATTTGTCAATTCCTCGACGTTCTCAACAATTGGGGTTATCCAAAACCACCACATGGCGAA
>DWHP01003062.1:0-13762 GCA_018247895.1 Parnassius honrathi
AACACGTAGTAGCTAGCTGCAAATATTTTAAATAATATTAACTTCTCATTTATTAAATTAAAAAAAATTGTTTTCCTATCGGTCACCACGCTCAAAAAGTGTGACTTTAATTAATATCAAAGAAAAAAACAAAGAAAAAACTACTGCATTAATAAAATATATAAATAATTATAATTGCATAAGTTGATAAAAAATGCTACGCAATAGCTTTACCGCGGCAGTCCCCTAGTGCCACACGTATTTTGTTTAATGTGCGAGCAGCTATGCAGGTCTAGGGAAAGAGATGTGTATCATTGCGACCTAAATGATCTATTGTGATCGCTGCTATGGCTATAGTTCACTGCTAAGCTATGTCTTCAATGAATAAAAGGAGTTGGTTAGCCGTGAGTGATTTCCCTTCTTCTGGGCGGAGTACATAGTTTCCAAGATGAGTGTTACGTTTGCGTATTAATGGTCCGCAGTCAGTTACGATGTGTAGAGGCGTTTCATCCGTTATGGAACAGAATCAACACATTCTTGAATTGCTTAGTCCCTGAATGGACAAGTCATTTCTAAGTCAACAGTGTCCAGTTAGGGCTCTTGCCAGAAAGCGCAATTTATTTTTACCTAATCGCAGGGCTTCTGAAGCGAATTTACGATCAAAAACCCGGATTAAGGATTTAGAATGTTTTAAGCCTGGTGTGTCAGACCAGATCTTAAGTGATTTATTGTGATAAAGAGTTTCAAGGGTCAACTGGGCTAGGTTTCTTGAGATTTCACAAAATGGCTTGGTTTCAAATTGTGTGCACGAGGTGATAGGGGAATATTCTAATGCTGCACAGCGAAAGCTTACTTGTAATACTACATGGCAATAATTCCTTGACAAAGGAATACATACATAGTTCAGAGACAAACTGTATTCTTCTTCGAATACACTTTTTTACGTTTGTTTTCTACGCATATAATTTTTTCACTTTGCTGTAATGTTAAAATTACTAACGAAAATAAATACAGAAATAGTTCTTTATTTACATGTTGTATATTTCCGCAACCGCAGGGAAGTAAGCGGTAGTACGTTGAAGTATTTATTATTAAAACCATAAACAGTAAACCGTAAAACAATCACAATATATTCTTATCGTTGATTTCTGTTGGACGGGAATTAGTCGAGCGTTATTTTAGCGACATATTTGTCATTTCTTTGGGGACACGTCAAGTATTTATTTCTTCTTATTATATACCACTGCTTCGTTCTTAGCATTCTATTTTGTTGTTAAACAATGGTTTCCACGCTATGTGTGTAAAATTTTATTTGGAACAATTATAGTTGCGTCGCTTCTTATTTTTATTTTCCAGTATGTAACAATGGTGCACATGTGTAGTACTCGTATTTTTGTAATAAAATGTTTGTGTAAGGTTTGTTTAAGCATTAGATTAGTTAACATCTGGAATCTGCCAGTACGACAGTCGCAAATAACGAAAAAGAGGACAATTTTAAAAAGTAATATTAAAAATTATCATAATAATTATAGCCTTTACTATTGCTGAAAACAGGCTACATTAATGAATGCCACAAAACACGGTCCTATGTCATCTGCATTCATCGAAATTTTATGTGTCTCACTAGGCCATAACTACATCCATCGTGGGGCTGCCTATTCTAACTACCTGCGTTGAGTAATGTCTAAGGTAGTGAGTATAAGTAACATCTAGGTATAGCCAATCGTTGTCTGTCCAGATTCCGTCTTTTTTACAGAATAGGGTGATAAACGAGCACGCAGTCCACTTTACGGTAAGTGGTTGCTGTGACCCATAGAAATTTACATCTACCCTCGATTACCAATCAAAATTCAGATGCGTTGTCACCCGTGAGGACTAAGATGGAATGCCTCGTTTCCAGTAAAAAGGGTCTCCGGTCGCAACACAGCGACATGTAGCTAATATTTTACGCTGGTATTCTGTGAGTGCATGGTCCCTCCTCAGTCGAGCTGACCCGTTCATGCTTCAACTATAATATAGGTGCAGCGTGGCTCTACCAATTATTAAAGCCGCGACTTCATAAGCTCTCAACATTATGTTAAAATAATTTTATTCTTTTATCGTTGAAAGTAAAAACCATTTTACTGTTCTTTTTTTTAAGTTTTTACGTTGGTTATTATTTGTGACCGCAACTGAGTCATATTATTTCGTTTCTTTTAGAGGTAAGAGGGTGGTACAAAGCTTATTTTTATAGTTTTTTACAGTGTGTTATTATATTTAATAATTAGTGTAGAGTATTTTAAGTGAAATAAGCAGTAACATAACCTCGAGGAAACAAGTACGTTACAAAAATAAAATCATCACCAAAATTTCCATTAATTCTCACGCATACAAAAAACGGAGTCAAAGTAAAAACCTCCAGCTGATTGGGCTAGGTATGTTGTTTATTCAAAGCAAATAGTATTCAATGTGTATGCAGGTGTACATTTCATAGTTGTTCTGCTTTTCCAGTTGTTTTATAATATTACCTTAATCGCAGTATTTAAACAACAAACCGAAGCTTAATTCTATGTTCATACGCATTCCTCTCATTTTATGGGCATCGATAAACGAATGACGCATCGATCTTTACGCCAAGGAGTCAAAAACGTAAAGATTCCTACAACCGGTCGATGATACTAAAGTATGGCTACTTAGATTAACTTATCTACGTATACTCGTCTGTGAAGAGTCAGCACCACCGTACACATTAATGAACGCCACTGTATAAACGACTGGTTTGCTACAGCGACGTCAGTACAAATTCTAATCTCACTTGGAGCGATTGCCTCGTCGAAAAAGTTTTCAACGGCGCTCGAAAAATAAAGATCACAGATCTAAGAATCTGGTATTCAATAATGAACGTATAAATATAGTGATTTGTGACTCGAGGATAATTTAAGTGGTGACATATTTTAAAGATATCAAGGTGAGGATACGATTTCAATACCGAATACTAATTAATACGACATCTCTATATATTACTGTATGAATGTGTAGCTTCAACAGGAACTTTGTTTTTAATCTCAGTGTAAACTCGTATACAAAATGATTTGTGAGTGAAGATGCATTGACCGTGAATACTGATATTTATCTACAACTTTAAGACATTTTATCAGTATGCATCTATATTTGACAACAATTGATATAAGTGAAGAGATAAATTTTACAAATAAATTCATTGAAAAAGTAAACTAAATAAATTACAATTCATGCAGTGACTACGTTGTTTATGTCAAGACCAATAAAAGCTTTTTATTTTATTTTATTGCGTATCAACTGCTAATATAATTTAAATAAAATAATATAATTTACATATTACCACGTAAACACAGGCTGTTTAAGTTTATAATTCTATTATTTTTGTTACACGTTAAAAAGAAATACCTAAGCTAATATTCAACCAGTATGTATACGTACATACATTAGACCACTAACATCTACAACCAACTTCAAACAAAGAAGGCTATGGCACAGAATAAATAATAGTAATACGTGTTATAGATGTATAGTCAGCACTGTAAAAATGTGTAGACTAATATGCGGTAATTTTACTACTCTGTATCCTTCAAATAAACAAACCGGCTTACGCTGTTGGACTCTACGTATAGTGGGAAACCTACTGATACTTTACCAATGATTATAATTAGAAAATAATTATAATAATGTGTATATGTTTAAACTAACTGTCGCGTAATTTATTGATCCTTACAAGGTCAGTTTGTTACGATTTTAATGAGAAATGTATTATCGACGATAATTTATCGGACTAGTAAATCAAGTTCATTTAAGTGCTTATTTCTAGTTTTTAGAATATTTCACATAGTTTGATATTAATCATATCACTCTATAGAAAGCGTTAATCCAGTTAGAGTTAGAATAATACCGGTTATGTCTTTTCCTCCAGGTTGATTTCGGCCATAGGGATAAATTTTACAAATTGACGAATGGGAAGACTGTATAAAAATTTTAGGAGGCCATTGACAGTGTTGACAGGAGGCCATTGACAGTTTTCACAGGAGGCCATTGACGGTGCCTGTCACTTTACAAGACAAGTTTTCAGCGTACGACTTCCCCCGGTTTGATCGGTTGGGTAAAATCTTTTGATAGGCCTGTCTCTCCGAGTCGCTGAAGGCTGCTCTTTTGTGTCTATAACGACTTATGCCGGAGTTTAACAGGGGTTCGTTCTCTTCGCAACTCTCTTCGTGCTGCCTATTAGTGCCTATTTATTCGGGTTTATTATCTTGAACGGGATGACGGATCTGAGCGGTCACCTTTTGTAGGCATCGGGTGCTCTAAAACTGTCTTCCATAAATTCGGGACTACGCCTAGGGGTAATACAGGAAAAGATGCGTTGGAATTGATGCCAACTCGAAAGCACGTGTCTACGGCACCATGGAAAAGGGACTCCATCAGGCTCACTCGACTTGTTGACGACCAGGGAGAGCAGTACTTCTTTGCGCACTGAGCACTGTGTGAACCGCATATCCAGTACAGAGTGAGAACCGCCGGATGGTTGGTGGTGTGATTCCCTCGTCGTCTGTCCCGACGCAAAAAGAGGGCCTAACGGATCCACTTTCTTCTTCACGGCATAGGCCAGTGAATCGTCCTCCCTGTGCAGAGATGGCTGATAGAAGTTGCCTTGATCAGCCTTCATGAGAGAACAGAATGCATAGGTTCCCGAAGGAAGGCGAACTAGTTTCTCGCCAATTCTGCTAATGTGCTCTAAATTTGCGTTTGCAATGACTCTTTTGAAGGACCTGGTGTCGAAATCATACTTCTTTTTAAGAGCACAACGTCTACTTCGAGTCCTGGGACGTCGATGCTTCAGTTTAGGCCCGGTAGCTCTTCTGCTTATAGCGTGATGCTGTTTTATAGGAACGATCAAACCCGCCTCCGTACCGCAAGTACCGCATCAGCGACAGAATCAACCCAACTGCGATGGGAGCGTTTGTGGCACCATACTACGGATCAGACAATGGTACAAAGAGTCAAGATGAGTCGACGGAGAATCAATATCCGTCCGGATGAGAGGTCAGTAGAAGATCCAACAGAGAAGGTGCGTAATCCTTCACATCTTGAATCAGCGTAGGCATAGTGACCAGTTGTGTCGGGCCATATGCCAAGGCAAAGATATAAACAGATCTCCCCGCATGATTAGCTTAGCATAAACCAAGCTGTTCGGCATGGTGGGCAATAAAATCGCTACGGATCACGATTTTTGTGAATAGGATGTGTTGTAGCAAGGAATCTGTAGCCATTTCGACGTGGTTGATGAGTCGGTACGTGTCGGCATTACCACTCTGTGACTTGTAAAGGTATCCGTAGACCCCGTTATCTACGCGGAGTCAAACGATGGACAGGTCCGTACCTTAAAGACTGCCTCGAGAACAAATATCTTTTCTGACGTATACGCAAACTCCAGCCAGAAGCGCAAAGTAGTGATTCAATTTGCACCCCAGGTAGGAATACCGAGTCAGAAAGAGCGAGATCGGCTTCGCCTTCTCCAGATGGTATTGAATAGAGTTTAGGTTCGAGTGGGGTCTCCTGATATTGCAGAAATTCACGGAAAGAGTGGCAGGGGTCGCCTTTGTCCTGGTTTTCTGTTTGCCCCGAGCAGTGTCGTTATCGAGCGGAATTTCACCCCCTCGCCCCGGAATAGGTTGGACAATCTAAGCACCAATGCGGGGAGAGTAGGGTTACTTAGGCTCGGATGCTCAGTGAGGGATTCTCCATCACCAGAAGTGCTGGTACTCTCTTGGGAAAGTGTCCTATTTGATTGAAACGCAGAAAAAATCTACTTCAAGTTTGTGTTCTGTGAGGTCGTGGTATCTCCTCGGTTTGAACCAGCTTATCCGTGCGATAGCAAAAGCTGTTGCGTGGCTCTACCACTTTTAAGACTTGGTTTTTTTGGTATATTTTGTTATACTCGTATATACTATTTAATAAATATATTTTATTTTAAATTCTTCAAATGCTTCAAATGCTCACACGTATTTACCCGCCCGCGCGACGCAGGGGTGGTTATTGCCTATATGTATGTATGTACGTAATGTATGTCAGATTTTGACGTCAACCAATAATTCTTAATCAAGTGTCACTAAAGCCATGGCAGTAATCAAAATTTAATATGGCAATCGGACGGGATATTCTGAAAAATAAAAAGTGAAAGTTCTTTCAAATGGGTTATCATTGAATAGGTCTTTGAAAATCATCTCTAGCATGTTCTAATTATTATTTTTCATATTGAATAAACATTTAGGATTTATAACGATTTAAAGTTGGCATTTTCACTTACATTTTCTAAATTTATAATAGATAAAGGTGTGATAAGGTTATTATTTAAAGTTCTGAGGTTTTTAAAATAGTATTTAACCATTAGACTCGGCAATTCACATTATTAAAGTACTTTAACTTTTCCGGTAGCATACACAGACTATAACAACAAAGGCAAAATATTTTGTCTTGTAAAACCACCGACACGATGATTTATTTTACGGCTATTAACAGTACTGAACATTATTTATTAACATTTTATACAGTTCATATTTACAAGGTTCATGTTCTACAACCTAGTAGTCATCATCATCATCATCATTACAGCCCCTCACAAGTCCACTGTTGAACATAGGCGTCCCCCAAGTAATACCACAAAGCTCGGTCCTGAGCTACGTGCATCCATCGACTTCCTGCATCTCTTACCTGATCGTCACTCCATCTAGTGGGGGGTCGCCCTACATTACGCCTACCGAGTAGTGGCGGTTGAGAATATCCACTACCCCATATCTTCCCATGGGTGTCGTGAAACGCGAGGCAGAGGGAAACAGGCAGGAAATGGGCAGCAGCATCTTCCTGATAGCAGCAACTGTGCAACAAAAAAACTGCGGTTGCCAATCCGCTAGCCAAGCGTGGCAACTATGGCAATATACCTAGTAGTGCTGGTGTAAAAATATATCCACTACTACGTAGCACTATTATTTATTCTGTGCCACTACCCCTGCCACTATCGCCTTGTGGGTGACGTAAGAGGCGACGCAGAGGAAGCAAGCCAGGAGAAGGACAACAGCGTCGTCCTAATAATACCAAAACAATTGCATAAAAATAAAACAACATTTAAAAAATCTATTTATAAATACACGGTACCGTTAAGTAAAATAAGAATGTGTATTTTTGCTTTAACATTTTAAAACTAAGTACAATTGAAAAATCCTTGAATGTTATGGAAACAAAAACTAAGATAATATGTCTAATTAAGCTATTGTTCCGTATTAGTGTTTTGGTGCGGCGTTTTTATTCCCAGCCCACATACGGTCTCGTTTTTAGAATATTATTTAGTCTAAAAAGGCTACCAGCAGAACTGCTTTTTTACATCATTAGCGTGCGAGCGATAAATCGAACATTAACCTTTTTAAATTTGTACGTAATTTTTTATTAAAAAATTTACGCTCCCATAATCAAAATTTCACATTGCAAAACAAACATTATACGGGATAAAATTATTTAACATTTTTTTACACAAAGTTAGTTATTTCACAATGCCGCTCACGCAGATGTAAATAAAAATTTATGTTGATTTTTAACGAGAAGAGATTTTTAAAGTCTAACATATTAATGGGTACAAAAAATCTTTAAATACGTGTTTTATAAATCATTTTCACGTGCGCTTTAAGATTTATCGAGCTTTTTTTCAGTTCGTTTTGACAATTAAATTTATTTCATCAAAATTAAATGAGACGTTCATGAGGCGTACACTTTTGGATTTTCCAAACTATATTTTATTGTAAAATTTTTAGGTTAGTTAATTAAAGTCGGAAATTTCAAAGTAATTTATGCATAAACAATATAAAAGTATAATTCTAATTAGGAGTTCAGTTCAATTCAGCCGGTTTTTTATATCCGGTTTTCTATAAGTTTTCTAAAGTCATATTAATTTGTATTTAAAGAGAGATGGCGCTATCTGTTGCACCAGTTTCTAATAATAAAAAGTAAACATTTCAACGCGATTGATACATTATATAAAAGAACCGTTGTATCAGGACACTGTATTACAGTTTCTTACTGATTGAGGGATTAGAGATTATACGTTCATGACTCAACGCCACCTTTGAACAAATTCATACTTACATTTCGAAATAATAGTCATAACTTGATATGAATGTACCGATTTATATAAAACAAAGACTAAAAATATTACTCGAAGATACGCTTTATGATTTTCTGAAAAGTATTTTAGAAAAATACTAATACTTTTGAAAAGACACATTCATAAAAAAAGGAAAGACAGACAGACCATTCTAAAAATTATAGAAATCTATTTAATTACTTATTAATTTCGTCTCCCTGAAACACTACAATGTACAGATACCTACAATTGACGTTTTTACTATATGAGTAGAAGGCAAATGGTTTATTGCCAAAGAACAAAATCCTAAAATAATAATTGGGTCCAACCATCTTTCATTATTTACCATCATCATCATCATCATCATTATCATTAAAGCCTATCAAAATCCTCTGCAAAGAATGTTCATCCTCCGCAGATTGCCTCATAGGAAGGATATTTATCATAGTAGCCACGCTTGATACGTGGATGGGCAAAAAAGATGATATGGAGTAATGATTTCTTTTCTAATTGAGGGCTTCTTTTTTATCGACACGTAAATATCCACTGCTGGACCCCTGTCTGTGTTGTTGGAAGGATTTGTTTTTATCATAACACTTGGCAGGCAGATCGACCGCTGACGTTGCTGCCTGTCGCCAAACTGAATACATCAGATAAATCTGACATAAACGCAATGGTTATGCCAACAGATTTTTCTGGTATTTCTCATCGTCTCATCTCGTCGTCATCAGGAGGCGACTTCTCGTCACTCACGGAATGTAATGGGGTGATGGATTCTCTTACGCCGTCATAAGATGGATCGTGTTCATAGCTCCGTATTATTTTCGAGAAAGCAAAAAAATTTCGTTACATATACATATAATGAACGTGGCCTCGTAAAATCAATAATAAGACTAAAATACGAGAATAGTTTTTTACGTAAATCAAAAGTGCTTTGTTGAGATCCCATCCATACACGTAACATAAATCGTGCGGTTCGTGCAAACCGGTCATGCGAGCTTGCCTTCATCTTAAATTCCTTGTATTTTTTAAATATTTTAAGGGAATTCTTAAATAAACAATTTTCTTTAATACATGAGAATTAATACATCTTTACAACATCAGATCATAAACAACAGAAATGATAGTTACTTCTTCTCTTCTATATTTTTACATTTTACTAGTAATTATTTTGTAATAAATATTACAAATAACGTAAATAAATCACTTATATAAAATTGCACTAGAAGGAAAGCAAATAAAATTAAATAAAAAATAAATAAACTTTCCTAAAGGAAGAAAATTTATTTATTAAAATGATTTACACAAAAAATAAAATTATTATTAAAATTAAGTAAAATTATGTTTTATGTTGTTTTGTTTTGTAAGTATTTAACAGTTCATTGTGCCTCTCCCATTGTAATAATTTTGCTTATGGATCCCATACACGATCCAGTTCACCAGTTCACAGTGCATCCATATAGACACCACTTGAAACCATGGCGTCTCTCGCTTAATGCTTAGACGAACGTCATTGATAGTTGACCGCTCATACACACGTTCAAGTTTACATTATATAGCAAGCTTGATCAAGTCGGCAGGATCGAAATCCAATTTTTGCTTCAAGTAGACTTGTCATGCACACTAATAGCCATCGTCAAGTTCACCGGACGCCGTTTCAAGCGCGCTTCAAACTTGACGGTAAACTGGATCGTGTATGGCCTCCATTAACTATTTAAAGTTTTTTGTTGATTTTCCATATTAGTTGCTTGCTCTATTGACTTCATTATTCATTCAAATTCATTCATTTAACATTTTGAAATATTTACTACCTTTATAGCCTATCAAAAGAGCACTGCTGAGCATAGGGCTCCCGCAAGGAATGACACAAATCACGGTCCTGAGTCACCTGAATTTATCGACTTCCTGCATGTCTTACCACGTCCATCTATTGACAGGCTTCCTGTACTTCCCTTACCGGTATGAGACTGCAACTTTCTTCGCCATCATCTAACTAATCCGGCAATTAGGCTTTTCGGTTCGACGGACATCGCAATCAATCTATCGTTAATTATAACTATATTACACTATTCATAACAAAAACAATGTTAAAACTGTTCTATGTTTTCTCTACTCTCTAAAGTAAATTAAAAAAAAATTGTGGTCAAGGTTGTAGAGAATTAAAAATTCAGAATTACACCCGCACTCAATTGAAGGAGGAAGTGTTGTTTGGATCTTTTTCAAATGTTCATAAGTAGATAACATAAATCACTTTTAAAAATTGTAAAAAAATCGTGACATAAAATTGGACACGTTTTGGTAAGTTTAATTGCAGCATACATCTTACTTTGTGAAGTATACGCTTGCACAATCAAAACTTGGAGCCGTGAGAAAGTTGTGTTGCAAATAATACAGACAAAGAGTATCTAATAATAATAGTTGTATTTACAATATCTGCAAGTTTTTTGTTTAAGTTCAACGCGAACGAAATCGCGAGTTAAACTTAGTATATACATTAACTTACTTTAAGCACTAGGTATGTTTTAGCAAAATATACTTGCGTATAACAAAGACCTAACTCACATTGAGTGCACGATTTCAAAACCATTGTCACGACAAGGTATTCCCTTTCATTCTTAGAGCTAACAATGAAAAATGAAATAAAACGGCTATCAATAAGTAACTTAATACAAAACGAAGTTTTTATGATATGTAAGAATATCACACAAATATTAGTGATATGGTATATGTCCCAATTATTTACAGTATTTTATTATTTAAACAAAAGTTTACTAAAAGGTAAAAAAGTTAGGTGAACGTTAAAAAATCATTTAATTATGAAAGAAAATACCGCCTAATTAAAAAAAGCTGACTGTGTTTCGTATAGTGAGTGAAGAGAAGTGGAGACCGATTTTACTGGAAATAAGGCATTTCATTTTAGTCTATCAGTGCGACAACGTATCCTTTAGTCCTTAATCAAGAATACATAATATAGATGTTTGTAGGCACTCAGTTACCATCAGGTGAACTGTATGCTAGTTCGTGACCCTTAATGTATACCGTGACGACATATTAAAAGTCCTGTGCTGAACATATGTCTTTCCCATAGAATAATACAAAGGGGAAATTTGGCATAGTTTGACGGCTCCGTGGTGAAACGTCTTTACAATGATTTGCACCGCTGGGGGCCGCGGGTTCAAATCCCGCACGAAAGAAGTTTTTGTATGGACTAAAATAATTATTTCGGGTTTGGAAGTTTTTGCTTATGTGCAATTTATGGTTGTAAACAACCTCCACGATGCAAGAAAAAATTTTAGTGAGGGGTAACGTTTTTTAAAGTTGCCAGACTTGGCAGACGGATTGGCTACAGTAGTTTTTTTTATTTTTTAGTTTCCCTCTATCGCCCCCTACGCCACCCAAGAGATGATATGGGGTAGTCGATATTTTTACATCGCCACTACTCGGTCATAGCCCCTATACCATAAAAATTAAAAAAAAAGAATTAGAAATTAGAAGAATTCGGAGAAAAAAAGAAAGGGTGATTAATAAAACTAATTTCGCGTATTTCACCGCGTTAGGCCTCAAGAAGTATATCGGACCGAAATTAATACTCAAAGACTAAATTAACCGGGCTATGACATCGGGACGTCAAACATCTCAATCCCCCCCCCCCCTGTAACCATGGGTGCTGTAAGGAACATGAACACTACCACACACACGACTACCGACCAATATTCCTCTCTCCCCCTGCACCCTTGTAAAGCGAGTGGAGCTTCGCCATTACTATCATCATTACTCTTTTTCACCACACCGCATCGACTGTAGCGGTCAGGGTGAGTGGATAACCCTCGCCATTCATCTCACCCAGCCTACTACGAGCTGCCACCTGGGACCAACCGTTCATCTCGGACCATTCGTGTAAGTTTCTCTTAGTTCAACATGGGTTAACAACAGCCTATGGGCGGTGGGGGTGTGTCAACTACAGCCATTTTAAACTTACTTGGAGTAATTACCTTCATAGTAAATAATGTCAGAAGTTTCTATATTAAAAATAATATTGTGTCCTGATTTGGGTAATTTAAATTAGCTTGTTTGTAACCCTAATGTTATAAAAACGTCAAATCACACGTGATGAACGCATTGTGTTAAAATCGCCGTGGTCGCAAGATTAAATTTGTATAAATTAAAATATAGTAATAATTTTAATTCTTAAATAATACGTGAATTAATCGTGAAATAATGTTGGTATCGTTTTTATATTACCATCAAAACCGTCAAGTTATTTTATTATTGAGATATTTAATTATTTATATAACGACATAAAGAAATTTAACATATTGCAGTCAGATCTTATTATGTTAGAACGGGCCATTTAATAAAAATATGTTGAAATCCTGAAATTATTTCCATTTAATTTTTCGTTTTCAATCAAGACCGAATAATACTGGATAATTTTATTATTCGTATATCAAGTCCATACATAAAAAACATAAACTATCAAGCCTGTCACCTAAAAGGGTAGGCAGAGACTACGGATTTCCGGTTGTCACAATGCTGACACACCTCTTGTTCTTCTTTCATATCCATACATCTGTACGTACATTCGTGTCAGTTACAGATACTCTACACTTGTCCCATCTTTTGGGCATATAATATAATCGCTAAGTTGGTCAATATCCTTCCGACTGAGGCGTCCCTCAGAAGAATTCCAAGAAGCTAGCGATATTATGAACGGAATTTCCGGGCCCGAGGGCTAACAAGATAAAATATATAAATTGTTACGAAAAAAGTCTTATGTCTTTAACATACAAAAAGTGGACAAATTTAAAATCCATAGAACGTTTAAGGTGGCAGTATATGAAGAACAAAATATCATCGAATAAGAAACATATTCAACCAATTTTAACATTTACTCATTTTCAATTTTTATTTAATCTTGTGTAAATATGCGTAAAAACGTAATTTATGTAAAATTACAAAAAGATAATTATTAATATTAAATTTTTTACAATAAATTAGTTATCTTTGTAGGAAATAACACGTGTTTTCGAAATGTCGAGAATATAATGAATTACACCTCTTATTGAACACACACGATATATCAGTATTTATTTCATTTATGGGAGTACTTATATGTCTAGCATGTTAGTTTTTATGTAACTTCATACAGCTTAAAATTCGCGAAAAGGCACAATGCTTTTAAAGATTTATAATTTTTCAAAATACGATGAGTAGTTTAGAAGATCTAAGGGAAAAGATGAACTTACATACATACATACATAGACTTCTATAATCGTAATCATCGTTTTGGCTTTGCCGTAGTCGGGTATAACCATTCACTTACAAAATCTGCGTCAAATCAGTAAACTAAAATATATTACAATCGGTATCGATACTTGGAATTGAGGCATCCAATGCATGATGCAGCACTATTTGTCTTCCACGCATGCACATTATACGCACACTAGTCCATTTGGATTTTGGTCTCACATTAATCACTCAATTGCCAATCTAGTACATACTATATCTTTGACTATGTCATATAATATGTTTTAAAATCTATGTATATTTTGACCGTTGTGTGGAAAGCCATTCAGAAGTTATCGCTGGAAACATAAAGTTAAGTAAATAACGATCCATTGTTACTGAAATACATACTTCCGA
>DWHP01003063.1:0-13760 GCA_018247895.1 Parnassius honrathi
ATATGTTTTTAACATTCACCGAACGATTTTGGACGATTACCACTCCATTTGGATTGATGGACGTATCGTCAGTGGGCACCGTAAACGTTGTTCATGTTGGGTGCCGCTTATGCCACGCCGCTCGTGCCGCATTCCTGCCATGACGGTACTCATATTCTATAATTATTCGAATTTTAAACGTATCCGTGATGACGAAAATGATTCAGATGAGATGAAAACATAACGCTAATCAATAAAGAAATGACTAATTTAGAAAAAAGAATTCCATATCATAAAATAAAATTAATTTGAAATTAGAATTTTTAGCCTAACAAATATTATTTAGATTAGAAACGGACGAAACTGCAGAACGGCAAATTCATAGATAAACACCTACTATTAGTTTACAAGTTATGTATTTATGTAGTGCCAATCCGCAATCAACATTTGGTACATAAAATAAATAAATGAAATACACGATCTATAACCACAAAAGAAAAGGGCTAACAAAAATATTAAATTATTTTTTCTCGACCACGATTACACGTGCTAGCCATGCTGCAGCTGTATTATACTTGTAGTACAATGGGTCAGCTCGTCCGGGAAAGAACGAAGCTCTAATATAATACCAGCGTAAATAGCTGCTTAATGTTGTTGTGTTTTATTTAGTGAGTGTAGAGAACCGGAGACTCTTTTTACTCACGGCATTCTATCCTATCATTCAGTGGTAACAACGCATCTCTATTTTGATTCTTAATTGAAGATAGATATACTATATATCTATATATCTATAGGCTACAGCATCCGGTTATTATCAGGTGGGCTGTGTAATCGTATATTGTATTTTTTTAAACACTATTTATTTATGATTTACGAGGATCGAAGAAGAGATCAGAGAACTTACATTCAATTTTATTTTTCGTAAAGAAAACACCGTATCTCATATATTCTTTTTTTTTTTGAGCCTTTCACTTCCAATAAAAATTTAAGTTTATTGTATGATTAATAGATAATAATAAAGTCCCCAATTAAGTGAAACTTACTAAGAAGGAAGTAGCAATTTGATAAGTAATAAGGAAATTACTTCGCAGTATATTAAGGTAATGTAATAAGATAATTAATAATTCATTTGAGCAGCTTCGGAGCACCCATCAGTCCCGGAGACTTCTCAACCGGAAGAAACCAAGCTTCCATCGCCAGAAGAACGGCTCAGTCCTCGGGCGGAGATGAGACTGGCATTGGACCAGGGGAAGGACATGCTAGCGGAACAGGAGGTGTGTTTTATTTACACTAGGTACTTAATTTAAAGACGAAAAAATGTTTACCTAATCAAACTCAAATGTTTTACTTTAAGTTCAAATTCGTAAAGTTCAAATTGTATTTAAATGCCACGTACCATATCTTTCGAAACTCATTTGTTCGAAATAATATATTAATTCATACATTTCTAACAGCCTTTCGAAATCTACTGCTGAACAAAAGCCTACCCCATAGATTACCTCGTAGGTAGGCGGTCTAGGTCCTACGGTTTACAATTACTGCCTTGAGCTCTGTAGACTACGGACGTGTCTGTTGAGTTCCCTTCCGTCACCCCATTCTTCTAGCTCATGTGCGCAAATAATTATATTTTAGTGACTTCACCTCGCTTGATTGGTGCTCTGTGTTTTGTGACTGTGTTGGTGCTCACAATGTGGTGCGCGAAGCACGCTACCCCGGGTGAAATCAGTCTCACTTTGCGAAGTTTATCTGACGCTTGTTGTGGTTCAAAGAGCGTTCGTGCATAACTCTGCTTCCTGGCTTCCTGGTTTTCGACAAACTATAAATAGAGTTAAACACACCCGCTGCTTCAGAGGTGGCTATCTATTTTGATTTATATGTTGCTTGTTGCATTAGGCAACACCTAGGTACACATCCTATAGTACCGGCAAGTATAGGCGTTTATTTTATGCACCACGGGGAGCTTGGTACACATCTGTGTTAACTGTGTTAGCATAGGCAAGATGACGTCAGTTTCAAACGACGAACTCGCAGATCTCCTGCGTCGAGCCTTCCCCGACATTTGATTGGCTTTCCTTAAGCAACGCAAGAACACGCCGATTTGTCATGACGAAAACCCCCTCTCACCTCTCTCCACCCCGGCTTTACAGGCTTCGTTCGCGTCGGTGAACGAAGCTGTGTCCCCCGCGTCTTCCGGGATGTCCACCTGCGGCCCCTGTCCGGCCTTCTCAGGCTCTGATATGCCAAGGTTCCGATATGGAGACCGAGACGCGTGCCCCACTCAAGCCGAAGACGAAGGCTTCACCCTCGTCCAGGGCAAAAAACGCAAGCACGCAACGCCAAAAAATTATATTCATTCCATTCCGAATAAAAAGCCATTCCCCACGGCATGCAATCAACTTCTCAAGCCCGTGGCTAAGCTCACAGCGAATGGGTCCCATGCTGAACGTAGGGAAAAGCCGCCACCACCTACTGTAATCCAAGATAAGCTTAAGTGGAACAACCTGTCTAACGGGTTGATCTCCAAAAAGCGATACCGCCCCAAAGTATAAAACGCTGGTCAGCGTATCCGTATGTTTGGCAACTCGATCGAGGAACTCCGCAGCGTGACTAGTCACCTACGCGCCTAGGACATCTCCTTCCACACTTACGCCCTATCAGAGGAGCGTAACCTTGTCGTGGTCGTTCGAGGACTCCCAGAGGAACCCAAGACCGTTCATATTTTCGATGACCTCAGGGCCCAAAATCTTCCGGTCCGAGAAGTGCACAGAATGTACCACCAGACCGATAAAAATCGTTTTCTTGACTTTGCCTTGTCATTCTGGACCCGTCTCCGGAAGGCAAGAAGATATTCAATGTCCGACGTATCTGAAACCTAACCGCAGTTGTAATAGAAGCCCCCAGAAATATCGTTGGCCAGTGCAACTCTACGGCCACTAGTCCAGAAATTTTTACGCCAGACCTACGTACGTCAAGTGCCTAGGTGAACACAGCACTTACCGACTGCACCCGCACGCTCGAGACAACAAATCCTCCAAACTGCTTTAATTGCCGCGAAGAAGGTCATTCAGCAAACTATCGCGGGTGTTCCAAAGCGCTGCGACGCAAACAGTGTGGAGGTAAAAGCCGTCCCAGACGTGCGGATCAGACCAGCGTGTGGCGCTCTCATCTTCGTTGCCCTCTCCTGCATCCTAAACTGCCACCATGCCCGCCCCAGTCGATGGGGTCGCTGCACAAGATGGTAGCACTCTCGCGCCTACCGCGCCGAAACTCGATGCATGGGTAAAGCCTGGCAGTGGTCGCCTTAAGGCAAGCTCCCTAGACCCAAGTCCCACAGGGCCCATCTTCTTTCGCCGCTGACTTCTCCCTTGTCTGTGGCTTAATCATCAACATCAACATCGCTGAATTATCCTCCATGGCCCACAAACTTCGCGGAACAAGTACACCTCAGGACAAGCTCAACGCCCCGATTGAGCACATAGGATTCATCGACGCAATCTAGTTCCAGTGCGCCTAAACACCTTAGTTAACACTCATAATGGCAATACAACCGCTACGTAGACTTAAACCACGCTCTGTGACTGTCGCGTTTTTTAACGCGAACTTGCTCAGAGAACAAAAAGATGAGATCGCGCTCTTACTGCACAACCACGATGTAGACGTTATGCTAATGAAATAGAGCTTCTTGAAGCCTAGCTATCGCGATCCCAAGATCGTAAATAACACCTTAGTTGGAAATCATAGTTTGACCAGCTCCAGAGGCAGTACCTTAATCTACTCACGGCACAGCGTACCGATCGACGCTCCCCCGTCAGCTTACATAGAAGTCTCTATATGTAAGGTAGCTAGCTATGTCTGACCATCCGCCACTTACTATCGTCTCGGTATTACAGATTCAAACATTTTAGAATTACGAAACCTAGGCGCCAGTGTAATTTAACTCGCTTACAAACAACTCAAATGGCAGTTCGGTCTCATAGAGCGACTAAACTTCGATGTGGTCGTGCCTAAGACTCCAACCCGCTACCCATTTGCTACCTGTCATCAATCGGACACCCTTGACGTAATGATACTCAAAAATATCCGTTTGTCGATGACTTCTATTGAAACAATCCTAGAGCTTAATTCGGACCATAGACCAGTCCTCTTGCAGCTTGGCCAGCCCGCAGGTGAGGTCCTTCAGACCAAATCCATCGTGGACTGGCGTAAGTTCGAAGTCAAACTCGAGTAAACGACCACCCAGCACTTAGATACGATACCCGACAAAACTCGCTAGAGGAAGTCAATAAGGCGATTAACGTCCTATCGCCTCATCTCACCGCAACGGTCGAAGAATGCTCCCGAAAGGTTCGCGTGTCGAGCAACTGATACCTGAAGCTTCCGAGTGATATTCGACAACTGATGAGAGCAAAAAACGCGGGCCGCGTTCCTTTGACAATACGACCACCACTGCACTACAGATAATAAATTTAGATTGCTCAACCTCTAAAACAAAGTAAAGAGCGCATTGCAGAATTTTGAAAGGATATAGATATGGAGGATATGGATGAGTGGGATAATCTGCTGGAGGATGTCGAGCCATCCCTAAATGCCTTCTGGCAGTTGACCCAAGCTCTGAAAGTATATCAATCCTCACCCATGCCATCTCTCATTAGGCCAGAAATTCGCGATTTCACCTTTGATGACTCTAAGAAAGCCGAATGCCTAGCGGACAGTTTAGAGTTACTATGTTTTCGCTGGAAATTTAGAGTTTTCTCTAAATTTCTAGCGAAAACATAGACCCCGCTCACCCTGCATATGTCAAATTGAAGGTTCAGCATAGGTATGCGCTACCACCCCCCGGGCGATCCCTTAGAGCCTACGAATGTTCAATGAAGTCACAGAAGCAATTGAAAACCATAAAAAGAAATCGGCATCCGGCCCAACGATATTAGCAACAGGGTGCTTAAATCACTCTCAGCGGCACTGGTTTGCCCCCTAGTAGGCACTTTCAACGCCCTTCTCTCCAGTTGCTCCTTCCAAGACGCCTGAAAAGAAGCGGACGTTATAGGGATCCCGAAACCAGGGAAACCGTGTAACTTAGCCTCCAGCTACAAACCCACAAGTCTCTTCAGCACACTGGGGAAAGTATATAAATTGCCTACAAAAATTTGTTTTTGCCAACAAAATTCTTCTAGACGAGCAGTTCGGCCTCAGACCCGAACACTCTTGCACTGATCAGTTACATCGCCTCACAGAGTACATTCTGAACGGCTTCAACCTCCCCAAAAGAAATCGCAGGACCACTAACACCGGCGCCCCATTCTTCGATATCGCAAAAGCGTTTGACAAAATCTGGCACGACGGCTTGCTTACAATATATACAAACTCAACGTGCCTGATAGGCTCACTCACACCATCAGAGCCTTTTATGCCAACTGACCTTTTCGTTACCGAATAGAGGGCATCCGCTCTTCAAAACGTCCTCTCAAGGCTGGAGTTCCTTAAGGCTCTGTTCTCTACCCACTTCTCTTCACATCCTTCACAAGTGACATCCCTAAAGACCCAGTAGTTAATACTGATCTTTTCGCCGAAGACACGGCACTCTTCGTCACCTATCACAACGAAAGAATCCTCACCAACATGCTCCAAGCAGCCGTCAACCGCTTAGGCGATTGATTCCGTTTATGGAGAATCGAAATGAATCCTGAGATAAGTGTAGCAATATACTTTTCTAAGGATCACCACTTTCAATCGTGATAACACAAATCCCGATAAATCGATAGGTACGATCACCCTGTTCGGCCGCCAGATCCCCTGGTAAACCACGGCCAAATGTCTAGGGGGTCACTTTCGACCACGGCATGACTTTCGCGGAACATATTCACACCGTTCGCAACTGTACCAAATTCGTCAACAGTCGTCTCCACCTGGTAGTTAACAACAAGACCAAACTGTTCTTAAGATACGAGCTCCATCTTCACAAAACTTGCGTAAGACCCATCATATCCTATGCAAGCGTTGTTTTCGCGCACGCTCCCAATTGCCATTTGTACGACCTCCAAGTCGTCCGAAACAGATTCATCCGCATAGCCACCTGAGCTCGGTGGTACTAGCTAAATTCCGACTTACACAGAGACAGTCAACATTCTCTGAACATTTCAAGGAAATGTTTCAGCGCTACTTTGAGAGGGCCGAAACACAGCCAAACCCGTTAGTGGTAAACGCAGCCACCTACACTCCGACTCCAAAAGTTACGGAAAGACACCGGAGGCCCCGTAACGTTTTAATTGAGCCCCCTATTCCGCTAGATTCCAAAGACCTAAATGTCGCCTGCCGGTGTCACACAAGAACACTACACACTCACCTAATGCAACAAACACAAAAAGTACATTCGATGGAACGCAACGAGTCTGCAGACGGGCGCGCCGCACACCCCTCCACACCGCGTAAGTACCATACACTAGCGTTCCTGGGCGGTTCTTACCGCCCAGAACATCTAAACATCGGCGAACATCGTTACGCAAGTAACGATGCAGATCGAAGCAGACATTTTAAATTTTTATTATAAGCTTGCGGCCCTCAGGCTTGCTCTGAGATCGGTGAAGCTGTAAGAGTCGCATAGGCTAAAAGCATCAACATCATCGAAACCAGTAGTAGCCTCGTAGAGGGGATAATAGCTGTCATAGTTGCTACAGTTGGCGGACGCTAGACAACCACAAGTTTTTATTACTTCGAGCTGTTAGCAAGAATATACAGCTGTTTCAATTTCAGTCTGTTCATCTACATTTCCATCCTTGATTAGAAATCAAAATGCAGACGCATTGTCACCCCTGAGGACTATGTAAGATGAAATGCCTCGTTACCAATAAAAAGGGTATCCGGTTCTCTATACTCACCATATGAAACAGAGCAGCGTTAAGCTGCTATTTTGTGTAAGCTAGTAAAAAGTTCACTGTGACAACGAGGTGGAAAAACCCTTTATGTAAGCTAGTAAAAAGTTCTCTGTGAGAACGAGGTAGAAAAACTCCCGTTGGAGCCGGATTATTCGTGCTGCAGCTTAATATAGCAGCACCATGGCCCTGCCGTGTAATACTTATGAGTTCTTACTGTAGATACCTATTTGCACTGCTGTGTTCCATTCTGAAGGTTATTTTTTTTATTGCGGAGCGAGTCATGAGCACAAAGGGCCAGCATTTGCGCATGCCTGCCAATATACTGCAGGCTAATATCACATGAATATCCAGCGAATGACGAAGATAGTTGATCTTCAACAGACCAATCACATGCAGTAATGTTTATCGTATACGCTCCGCACCTTGTACTTCACCAAAGAGACTTATCTCGTTTACGCTAGCTCACAACTGGTGCAGCTACATATACCGTTACTGTTACAGTTACAGTCTAATAAAGTTGACTGCTGAACATAGGACTCACCCATAAGTTGCCTCATAGAGGGGTTATACACCAAAGTTGCCACGCTTGGTAAGCGGTTTGAAAACCGCTGTTTTTTATTTTTAGTCGTTTTTAGGAAGACGCTGCTGCCCAGCTCCCGATTTGTTTGTCGCGTCTTACGACACCCACGAAGTGACATGGGGTAATGTATGTTCTTACACTGCCACTTAGGGTTGCCAGATGGTCGTGATTCGTCTGGATTCTCCCGACATTTCAAATGATCTCCAGACTCCCAATAAAGCTCATATTTTCCAGACAACCGACAGCTTTTTGGAAGGTTAACGTATGGCATTTGATTTAAAAAGGCTGAGTTAGTAATTACTAATTACTTAATACAGTCTAATTAAACGATTTAACGAAATTTGAAGTACATTGATTAAATATTAAATCTTTTTTGAATGCAACTAAAGGATTCAAAACTCCAGTAAAGTCCAATGCCAAATACTTGTCTAAAAATTAACTTGTAATAGAACTTAAGTGTAATTAAATTATTTTTGTTTTAAAGTAACTTCCGTCACTTCTTAGTAAAAAAAATGAACTTTTTATTTTTTATATTTATTTCTCTCGACAGCAACACCAAAATTCGGATATTTTCAAAATTTGTCCAGATCTTCCCATCTGGCAAACCTACCGCCACTACACGGTATACAACATGTAACAAGAATCCTGAGGTTAAGTTAAGTGCGTTATCAGAATATTTATTCAAGCTTAAAAAATAACTTGACTTCTAAAAACTAAAATTAAATTTAAATAATTTTTATTTGCGGAATGTACTTATGTAGTCTTACTTAATCCCAAAATGAAGACGCATAGGTAAATCGGGGTCTTTGACAACACTCTTGCTCCCTCAGAGTTAATAAAACCGACCAGTCAAAAATATAATATTTAAAATTTTTTATGATCGAGCTCTCTGAAGTTACTTTACTCTGTCTCTCTAAGAGTTTTAGCACTTATTCTGATAACGCACTTGGAACCACAGGGTTTTTATTACATGTTAGTAGCTTGATATGTAGACAACGCTCTGTGTTTCTTCGTTGATGTGAGCAGCTAGTACAGTGTTGTCAGGGTGGCGGGTCCGACCCCTGGTCGTTTCGCGCGGCGTGCCAACGGTCACTGTTGCGCCGCGTGGCGAGCGCCGACGCGGTGACCCTGTGCCGCACGCACCCGCGCCGCACCGCCCCTCATACTACTTCGCGCAGTTCTGTATATGCATGGAAACGTAAGTGTAGAAACCTCAAACAGCACAGAGCAATACGGACCTCCGTCAGGCTGGAGGAGAGAAACCATAGCGTTTGTTTCCGATACAGATCTGTCTGGTCGATAATCCGACACGACCGTGGAATTTTCCGAGGCACTTTAAAGAAATATGAAAAGATGAATGGAAACTACGACACATATTCTCGTCAGTGCGTGTTGCCAGTGATGACTTACGGATTTGAGACGTGGTCCCTCGCTGCTGGCCGTAAGAGGACGCTCAAGGTCGCTCAGCGAGCTATGGAGAGGACTATGCTCGGGGTTTCTCTGCGCGATAGACTTAGAAATGAGGATATCCGCAGTAGAACCAGAGTGCCCGATGTAACCCAACGGATTATTGAGCTGAAGTGGCAATGGGCCGGCCATATAGCTCGAAGAACTGACAACTAATGGGGAAAAAGGTTCTCGAGTATCAACCTCGTGCCACTAGGCGAAGGGTCACTTCATCTAGTGGGCAGCCCCCCACTAGATGAAGTGACCTGGTAAGACATACAGGAAGTCGATGGATGCAGGTGGCTCAGGACCGTGCTTTGTCCTTGGGGGAGGCCTTTCAGGAGCGGATTTGTGAAGGATTGTAATGATGATGATGAATGATGAACAGATAAACAGACAAAAGATCTGGACTTCTCTCTCGAAAACTACCCCAGTGGTCGTTTCTGTGAACGCGTTAATCCCGGTCTGCCTCTTGGGTCATTTGAGTAAATGGGAGAGAGTCCCACTGATGGAGAGACGGACCACTCGAAGCTCAAATGTTAATTAACATGAATTTCAGAAGTTAATTAACAGTTCGTGGGTATGGGTGTTTGTTCCTGTAGGATTTATGTCGTAGGCCCCCACAATACAGCAGAAATTATTACATTATATTGTATTTGGTTACAAAAATATAATAAAGAGGATTGATTTTGAAGCTGTAGTACCTATTAAAAATTTGATAAACTAAATTTTAATTATTTACGTTGAAAAACAGAGATTTTATTCGATTATCTGTGAATACCGGGTTATATTGTCAACCTGACCTGTATTATTATTTATCAGAAATTAAAGAGTGTATTACGTACAGTTCCAGAAAGCGAGAAACTTATGGAGATGGAGCAACTGGCACGAGTGGAAGCTCAGACGATGCGTTCGCGGACGCGCTCTCAATGCCAGAACGGGACGATGTGTGTATCCCAGATAACCTCAAATTCTTCTTCTGAATCTTTCTTTTAGAAGGTTTGGCTGCCTAGAAGAGATCGCTATGTAGCGATAAGGCCGGCAAATTGTGCACGTAATCTGCTTTTTATTACGTTATCTGTCTATTTGTTTGTAGTGTAAAATCAAGTATATTCATTCATTAATTCATTCATTCATTCGTTCGTTCATTCATTACGCGATGAAGCATCGTTCGTTATTTTTCTAGGAGCGCTACATTTTGGTTATAAAATTTGAAGTTACAAACGAACTTATAGTCCACCTGATGTTAAATAGCTACTGTAGCTCATGTACCCGGAACCACAATTTCAAATAAAGAAGGCTACAGATGCGTTTTTAGAATAGAATAGAATACAATTACTTTTATTCAATATAGATTACAATAATACTTATTGAAAGTGGTTTTTACTTTTACCACTGGTTCGGAAAAACAACTCTGTCCTGGGAAGAACCAGAGAAGAAAGGTGGAAGAAAAAGAGAGATGGAATGCCTCGTTTCCAGTAAAAAGGGTATCCGGTTCTCTACACTCACCACACGAAACACAGCAGCATTAAGTCGTCCTACCCCAGTCGAGCCGACCCATTTATGCTACAACCACAATATAGCTGCAGCGTGGCTCTACCACGTAAAAACTTCATAGTATTAAGACGGAATCCCTTACAGCCTGCAATTATAGTGGCTGTATATACCCTTTAGACCGGAAATAAGCAGTGAACTATGCAATACTTAAGAGAGTGGTAACCACCCAAACGGACTCCCGAACAAAAAGGAGTCTTAACCCCCCTAAAATAACCATGAAAACATGTAGGTACAGGTTGGCACTTGGAAAAATAATTATAAAAATATTCCCCGTATGCATTGTTCGGCTTTCTACCGGTGCTGCACAGCGATTAAGGCGAAAATGACGAGAAAAAAAAGCTGTGATAGTCATGTGAGCTGGGTAGTTCTTAAATTAATCTTTTCTTTCTTATTTTTTCTCCTTTAAAAAAATACATACCAGTGTCAAGTACAAATTAATATCCTTCGAATAATACTGACACATTCTTAAAATGTGTTGTCTCCACATATGGACTACAAAAAGTAGTTGATAAGTAAATAATATCAAAACCCTATGCTGACTAGATGAGTGTGGGAGTCTAACATTTTATTTTTAGACGGATTTTTTTCTACGTCTAGTACTATGAACGTCAACCTGTCTGCAGAGTATGACTGCAAGTCCTGTAGAAGAAATACCTACTGAACAGAGAGAATATTGTTCATAAGAAAAGATCATGTGCTGATGATCATTATAATGTACTTTTTACAGATTGGGTTTCCTCCGCCGCCGAGCTTCATCCGATAGCCCCCGCCGAGAGCCCTTTATGACAGGCACCGACCGACCGTTCTCGCCACGTCGCACGACCGTGAGCAACCACGGCTATTACAAGATTTGCTTTGTCAATGGCTCTGTGTAAACATCGCACGCGCACATAAGCTTTTGAGCATGAGAGTGGCTAGGGAAATAATTGTACTATGTCCTGATCATACTAACCATTATTTTGGTTACATTGGAGCGAGGGCTGCCTTCTTTCATTCATGTCGATCCGTCCTTGCTGCGTCCGTGTGTCAATCAGCTGGATTTAAAGCAGACCCTGATATATCGGCTCATCTACTTCAAAAGCTTTAAATTACATAGACACAGTGGAATAGACTGCATAGTTACATTATGCGCTTACGTGAATATGGTAGTAGATTCAAAAGATAAGTTTCATTCAAAATTTTTGTCGACGTAAAATAATTAATGACAATATACCTAAATAGATGTATATGTAATATTAGTGGTTTTGATAGAAGATTTACTTTATTAGTGAAATTATTTAACCAACACTTTTTCCCATAGATAGCCTATCTAGTGTCTGTATCTAGTCACTAAAGTGAAACTTTAGTCTATTCTTTGTGTCTATATATGGGAGATTTGTAATGGGAAATTCGAAATAATAATTATTAAAGTGCTGTAGGAGTAATCTAAATTTAACTTGGCCAAGTTTGCCTTTTGGATATACCATTTTTAGCTCTAAAACGTTATTGTTGTATTATGAATGTACGATGTTTAAAGTAATATTACTTGTTTAAAAACTGAAAGTTTTTCTTAAGTATTAAATTTGCGTACATTGTTACTCTTTACAAAAATATCGAGCGCTCTAATGTTAATGTCAATTGTTCATTGCTTAAATTAAAATTTTAAATCCAGCTTCGATAACACTTATGTTCTATTAAACTGTCCATTTAATTCAGAACGAGGGTTCATGGAAATATATTTTTAATAAAATTTCTTTGCGCTTTTCACTCACCCCGCTGCTTTAGCTTTCCCTACCCCTTTCTACAATACTGTTTCCTGATATTTCACTATTATATTGCTCCAAGTAGTTCTTTGATAGTATAGACTTAAATATTACTTTTATATCTCAAACACGTGAACTTTTAGTTGCCTAATAAACAATTTAAGGCGTTTAATCTCTAATAGTGCTAGATTTTTTAATTTTTATACCCACACGACAAATATATTGTTCAATCCTTTTATTACTCAACAACATAGAAAATTTAGAGCGCAACACAGAGAAAAACTACTATCTAGATTTTTCTCTAATGTAATATTGTTACAGGAAAAACATTTCGAGAAAAGATTCTGGAAGCAAGTGAATAGGAGACGTCAGTCTTGCGGCTCCATCAGTCAAATATAAAAACAATAATGTGAAACTGTTCTGAAGAGTTCAAATAATACAAAAAACTGAGACATTTTAGATATATAGAACGATAAAACTGTTGACAATTGAATTTGTGTTACTAAAAAAAATTACGGTTAGTGAGAAAACGTTGATGGGAACGAAGATTTGTGAGCTTTGATGATATAGACTGTTTGTTATAATACTGTTAAAATAGTTGTACTGTTCAACGTTTAAACGATGGTAAAAATCAAATAAAGGATGCCAAATCGTGTCAAGTATATGAAAGGAATTGCCAAATACACTGACGAAAGGGACCTCTCGACTTTACTTCATATCGTAGTTAGAACTATTAATTGTTATTTTAGGCACTCTCATTAGATAGTACTTGAATCGTAAAATCGTAAGGCCTAATGTTGTTGTAAGTAATATAAAAGAAAATTTTGAAGTTTCTCATTCTGGATGTACAGCAAAGCGTACGTTAAGATACTTGATATCTTTGTAAAATAAATAAAAAATATTTTAGCTACTTTTTGTGCGACGCTGTTGACAATTTGAGCGATTATTCTAAAGTCGTTTTTATAGAACTCATTGTTATCTAGGTGTCACAGGATTTCACGCTATAGATCTGTTTTGTTACGTATAAAGTAATTTGATATCTATAGTGCACAATTTTTATTGCTTAATCGAAACACCTGTATTAAATCCCTTATGTCAATATTATTACAAACAAACAAGAATCGATTGTTAATGAGAAATCAAAGTAATATTACATTGATGAAGCGAAATTTTATTCGCAATTAGTCGTCGAATTTATTACATATATTATTAATTTGTGCATGTTGATAGAAAATGGGACATTTTAACAAAATTGTTTGTAACTGATTTCGAATCAAATCAAAATAAAATCTTTTCGTTTCTCTAAAGTTTTGTTTTGCTTAATACATTTTATAATATATTTTAATTCTTTATTGCCATCACTGGATATCGACGAAAGTACAACACAATGCAAAACTAACGATCCGGTGTGTGTCTATACTTCGTATATGTACGCGATGTGGCATAACACAAGTTAATTTTACTTAGTCCTTCGAATTTTATCAATACATAGGCTGCACTAAAAGTCTCGGGAATGGAATATTTCCACTGTTCCTGTCATATTAAAATCTTTTTAATTGAAAACTCCTTGGTTTTAAAAATCGA
>DWHP01003064.1:0-13760 GCA_018247895.1 Parnassius honrathi
CGACATCTGTCAGCGTGGTCGTGGTGGACATTTGCCAGATATCATTTTTCATTCATAATTGCCAAACTTTTCTCTTCATAATACAATAAAAATTTGAATCATCTTCATCTAAACTCTTTGTTTTATTTTGTTTTAGAAAACAAAGTTCTTGTTGCAAAACCCATTATAAACGTTGTAACTACAAGTTTGTACTCTTTTACCTAAACTCATGTAAAGCCAGTGGCGGATTTACCTGCAGGTTGAGTAGGCTGGAGCCTAGGGCGGCAGATTTTTGGGGCGGCGAAATGGGCCCAAATTATTTTTTTATGTCTTACAGAAATTAAAATAATCATTTTTTTATACCTTATTGTTATTAGCTCCACACATTGTTATACAAAAACCCTTTTTTTGTATATCAATGGATACACACAAATAATTTAACATGTAATATGTTTCACCACTTAAATTATTTTCAACAACCAAACGCGAGTACACACTCGCGTTTGGTTGCGGCGCGAGAACTAGTGACATACATAACCTTTCGCTAAGAATTTCTGGACGAACGGGAGCCGAAGCGGGGTCGTGCCCTCCGCGTGGTGGCATTGTGTTCGAAATATAGATCTATATAGAGCGGCGATTAAAACGGGGAATTCCCGTTCCTTATGAATAAAAGAAAAGCCGCCTTACTAGATTGCATCACACAGTTGAGAGGTTTTAAAGTTTAAACTATGAATGCGCCCTGCAATTTTTAAAAAGTAATAAATATTTCTCTAGCATTTTTTCTGGTTGTGTGCTGTAATTTTTCAGTGTTTTGTGGATGGTATAATTTCATAACATGACATCACCGATGTGTACAAACTTATAGTAGGTAGGTAAGTAAACACAGCAAAGTACGATAAATTATAAACGTAATTTAACTTGATAAATAGCTGTTTCGGAATCTATGAATAGAAACATCGATTATTTTTGTTATAACATACTTAAATAAAATTCTTGTAGGTAATTAGGGTGGATGCTCCTATTATCAACCTTGTAGTGCAGACTATAACTTCAAAAAAATCCTTCTGGTTTCATTAGAGAACAATTGTATTAGACATATGTTTTATTCGATAAGTTATTTATTCAAAAATTTAATTAATTTCATAATATTTTAACAACAATTTCCAAAACGAGGATAAGCACGAAAAAACGTTATGGCTCAAATTACAGCCAACCTGTACCGAATGCCGTCCATTTAGGTACCTTTAAGATTTTGTTAGGTACCAATTTTCGGTAAGTTTTAGACGCAGGGACAGTAATAAATTCCTAACAACTTCTAATCTAGAATCATGTCACGCCCATGAAATAGTGTTAAGACAGATAGCATATTTTATTTTAATGTTTTATTGCATAGGTATGTTAACACTAAAAAATTAATAAAAGGAAGTTATTATAAAAAAATTGTAGCACATTGATTTCTTATATATTAATTATCCAAGTTTTCGCATCACCATCATCATTACAGCCGATCACATGTCCACTACTGGGTATCCTTCCTCACCTCCATAGACTGCCGCAAAGCACGATCTTGATCCACTTTGCTTTTCATGAGTTTTTCGTTTACGTACGTATTATGAACTCTGTAGTATTATTTGAAGTTGGTATACTTTCCTTTAGACATGAAGAATTTTTAGTTGACAATATTTATAATTGACCACAAGAAACCTTATTTAAAAAAGGGAAAATACTGAAATTAGGGACTTGGCTGTGGTATTAGAGGTACCCACACTATTCAATGTCCGTAGTTTGAACACAGGATAACGCTATTTATGTACGAAAAATAAATCTCCCAATTTAATCTTTTTCATTTCAATTCTCGTACAAAATAGTATAATGAGTGATGGGAGAAAGCGACTTAGTGGAGCTGAGTATAAAAGAAGGTCAAAATGAAAAAAGAAGAACAAGAGCAGATTATCCATAAAACGATAAAAATTGACAGTTTTTTAAAAGTGGAAGTGGAAGTAGCGTTGATAGTACTTCCACTTCCACACCAGGAACTTCAACAATATGCACTGACACAATGCAATCTGGAAAAGATTAAACGGATTTGAACTCTGCGGCCCGACTACAACGGTCATCTGTTGAACTTGCTTTTAAAAAAACTGGGCATTTATATTTTTGACGAAGAGGCGGAGGAATCATCAACTCACGAATCAGGCGTTAAGTAATGATCAAGTGCAAACAATAGTAAGTCTAAACAATGATCCAGCTTTATGGGAAATTAACGATACCTTAAGGGAGATAATCGCAACGTACGTCTTCGATGAAAACAAGTCTGCTAACTTCTCTAAAAGTGAAAAAATATAAACGCTGATCAGCGTCGCTTCTTGCCAGTGAGTAATTTCCAAAGAAAAATGAAAAATGACGAAGTAAATGACCGAAATTTCTCGCCCGTCAGAACCGAAAGTCAGAACTAATGAACAAGATTACATACGACGATTTAATTGATGAATTTTTGAGTCGAAAATCGTGAAAAAAGGATCTGTAAAACTTTCATAACTTAATTTATTGAACTTCGTTGTCATCATCCATCATCAGTCGGATTTTTACCAGGTAATTGAATATAATATTTACATACTATAAGTGAGCATAATAAAATTATTTAATTACGTTTATGTTGCGGCTACACTAACGATAGATGCCGTTAATTATCGCGTTGATGGACGTTGAATGTAGGTGTGGCCACGAATTAACGCGATAATTTGACAACGGCATTAACAATGCCGTTTCTCGTTTGGCGATAACTCGAGTGGCGGTATCAAAGAATTAACACGCGAATTATTGCGTTGAAGCGGTCACACTACGATTGTCTCATTGTGCATGGTGAGTGCAGCGGAGTTGCACGTATGGCTGCGATGGAGTGGAGTAATGAAAATGTTACGTTTCTCGAGATCGTGCAAACAGAGCCATGTTTGTGGGAACCAAGACTTAAACGGCGATTGACGGTGGCGACGAATTTTGCAATTGTTACCTTTTCAAACATCTATTGAAGAAATTAAGAAGAAGAAGGAAACACTCCTCAAATATAGAGTAGCTGCGTCAACGTCCATCTTGCTTGAAATTCAAGGAACATTTATTAAAACATTTAACGCCGTTCAACGGCAAACTTAACGCCGTTCAACGGCGTTGAAATCGAAACGACGTTGACCGTTCAAGTGTAGTCACTTTATCGCGTTAAATTTAAGGCAATAATTGTTGCGTTTATGGGCATTGACGTTGCTCGTTAATGTAGCCGCAGCATTACAATTCGACGTTAAAAATACACATGTATAGATTTTATACGACAGGCCGTAGGACAAAATGTAAAGAATTACTTTACATTTTTAACTTAAGTAGGTAACAACATAAACTTAAACTCGCAACGGGGAGTCTTCAAAATAAAGAAAAGTATAATTATTCTGAATATCCAATAGAGCTGCGAAAATAGGAACAATCCTATAAAAACGCAAATGCTAAACGTAGGTACTTGTCACATCACTGCTAAAAGTAAAAAACAATTTACTGGAAATTTTATTAATATTTTTATATAAAATAGGTTCTCTGTAATTAAGCATTTTTAAAGCTGAGCCGTTTATGCCTTGAATCAAGATTTAAATACAATAATATGTAGGTAAGATTGAGTAAAAATCGAAAAGTACGCAATCACGCAACAAAATAAAGAATTTTATCATTCAACGACCTGCCTATTTATATATTTAATGTTTCATGAAAGTCTATAGTAAGTAAAGATACTGTTGTGACACTGTAACATTTATCGATAATAGAGCTGTAGCGTAGTCTTCCGATTAAAGTTCATTCGGTAATTTTCCTGAGTGTGACCGCCAATAAAGTAAAACGCAGTTGAATGGGGTTGCCAAGATATGTTAAATATGAAACATTCTTAGAAATATATTTTCTTATTTACGGACTAATACCTACATCTGTATACAAAATATAGTGTACTAATTTATTACTGTCCATTTGTAAATAAACACTACACATAAAACTAAACTATAGTCTGTAACGGCTTTTATTAACTTATTTTTATATTTCCTGTCTACATTAATAATATAAAGAGGAAAAATTTGTTTGTTAGAATTGAATAGGCTCCAAAACTACCGGACCGATTCGACCATTGGAATCCTACATTATCCCTGATGAACATAGGCTATAGTATATTTAAAAAAGTTAGGGATCCGTATGAAAACTTCGTTAGTGGAACCCACGGCGTGAAAAAAATACCAAAAGAATCTTTATAACGCGTACGCTGTGGAAACTATGGACAATAGAGCAAAGTAATGTACTACAATTTTATAGAAAATACAAATATCTACAAAAAAGTCCGCGATACCATACGTCTAACTATTACAGTTATGTCACAATAACTACTTTTTCATGATAGAATATGCAATAGTAACGCCGAAAAATCCTTGTATGGGATACCCTGCGGAAAGTATTTATAATACAGCAAAGTGATGTACTACAGTTTTATAGAGGACATCAAAGTCAATATCTACAAAAAAATACGATAATTTAAAAACAAAAAACAATTTTTAAAATTTTTGTCTGTTTTTCTGTTTGTTCCCGCTAATCTCCGAAGTGGCTGAACCAATTTAGTCAGGACTTTCACTGGCTGATAGCTGATGTTATAGGGAGTAACTTAGTCTTATTTTTATTTGAGAAAAATAATTGGGGTCTTTCGCAAAAAATTCAAATCCATGAAATTTAATCGTAATAAATTTCACGCGAACGAAGTCGTGGGGAACAGCTAGCAATAAATAAATCTGTAAAAGATTTTCATTCAATTCGCATTAAAATACTTAACATAATTGTACGTTAGTTAACTTTTTACGTTTCGGATATCTCGAAATGAAATTAGGATTTTGTTTTTAAGCCAATTTCATTCCACGCTTTTAACATACTGTTCATTACGTAAAATTCTGTCTTAATTAAAAAAAATTACTTAAGACAGAATTTTAATTTTAACTGTAGATTTTATACGTTTTTTTAATTGATTTAATCAAACTTGTTACTAATTGCCGAATAGAAAATTTATAGAGGTCAGACATAACCACAGCAACGACGCCGATTTTAATGTTACTGTAACTACAGAGTACTAGCGCATTGTTTCGTCGGATATAAGCTCCTGTGGAGAACTTCTATTAATAATCTATTGTCCGTAGTATATCACGTACCACCAAAGTAAGAACTCCAGTAGTATCTAAAAACTTAGATTAGAATTAATTTATATTTTTGTGACGCATTATATTCTTTGAAGATTGAAGGTGTACCATTTGAATAACAATCTGCTGTTATCGGGGTGTTGTGTCAACGTAGACGTTCCAACGTTTTATTATTCAATGGCTACCGTTTATTCAGACTTATAATGCAAATATTCAACATATGCATATGATAATTCTCCGGGTATGCGACTATTTGTTTGAAATAATAATATAACTATTCCTTACATGGCCGACCCATTCGTGCTACAAGCATAACACAGTTGCAACGTGGCTCTACCACGTATGTTATACAATTAGCTTTTAATTTTAATTTTAATTTTAAATTTTAACTTATTTTCAAATATTTGCGTTTTAAGTTCTCTGCATCCAAGGCCACGGGTTGCTTCAACGTCCTGAATAGATATCCTGGGCTACCTCTAGCTTTAAATTGTAAATGAGGTACACTATTTTAAAATCTTGCAATGTCTGGCAATGCCTTTTTTATTCATATTATTCGTAGTCTTTTTTCATCAAGTCATCGAAATTATGATGTTTATTTAATATTATATACCATTATTATGGTTGTCCTGTCTGGATTTCATAAATATGTTAAAGTATATACGTCCTACTGCCGGGTACAGGCCTCCCCTCATTTCTGAGAGGATTTTAGGGCAAGGAAGTGTCCGCCGCGGTGCCCTAATGCGTGAAGGTGAACTTCACGTGTCTTCCCAATATTTTTTTTCTTATTTCTCAGACATACAGGTTTCCTCACGATGTTTACCTACACCGCCGAGCACGTGGTAAATCAGCTCTTAAAATTGCAATTAATAATTTCATTGGTGCCGGCGGGGATCGAACCCGGGTTACACGCATTCTGTTATATTTATAGCCAGCGTCAACCGTCTGAGCTACCACGGCTCCATAAATATCCTGAAATATTTCTGTTAAAAAAACTAACATACTTTACATGTACCACCGGTTTTAATTACACAATATGATTTCGGAGTAAAATAAAATAATAATACGATTTTATTTATAATTTTGAGCACTGATAATTAATTTGCAGAATATAATTAGTATATATGAATTATTCATTTACAAAAGAAAGATAATAAATTCTACCTCTTCAGTAAAACACGAAAAAGAGATAAAAATCCAAAGATAATACCTGATAACTGTTATCTAAGCAAAGTTTCTAATAACAGGAAGCACATGTGATTAATCGTTTTTAGGGCCGTCTTATTCATATGTTCCAATAAACACTATTATCTCCATATATAAAAATCAATTGCTGTCCGTTAGTCTCCCAAAAACTCGAAAATGGTGGGACCGATTTTGATGACATTTTTGTGTGTGTTTGAGTGAGTCCCTGTACGGTTTAGATTCATATTTGGATACAGTATAGGTGGCACTGGTGTCGAGATCCAGAAAAGACCCGTGCGAAGCCGGACGGGTCGCTTGTAGAAAATATGAAGCAAGATTACTCTTCATATACATTTAAATAATTTTCGGCCGGGATTATTTCCTTCATTGATCACTTTTTTTATAGGATAGGATGACAAACTACCACACAGTCCACCTGATGGTAAGTGGTTGCTGCGGCCCATGGACATCTACATCTATCCTCCATTACAAATCAAAATGCAGATGCGTTGTCCCCCGTGAGTACAATTTTACGCTGGTATTCTGTGAGAGCTCGGTCCTCCCCGGTCGAGCCGATCCATTTGTGCTACAACTATACTATTAATATAACTGCACCATGGCTCTACCACGTACACTTTCCTCGATATTTGACTACCTATATAAAATTATAAAACTAATGCAATAGATACTAAAGCTTACTAGTAGGTACCAGAGTAACCGACACATCCCAGCAGATTAGTCAGCCGAAGTAGCAAAAAAACGGCAATATAATATAGCCTGAAGAACCGACAACCGATGGAGAAGGAAGGTTCTCGAGTGACAGACTCGTACCGGTAAGCGAAGCGTCCGTAATGGAATGACGACCCGATAAGACATAGGTAGCTCATGACCATGTTTTGCGTGTAGAGGATTTCTTTAGGAAGGCCTATGTTAGCAGTGGACTTGTGGAGGACGTAATGATGATGACGGTGTTTTGCGTGTGCGTTTTTCAGTAATAGCCCTGTGCAATACAGGCCGGTTTATATTATCTTAGTCTCTAGGCGTTTGATTTAGAGGAGTACATTAGTTGAGTACTTCGTTGTATGTAAACCGTAGCTTTTAGTGATTAGTACTAATCGCTTTAGTACGATTCTAGTACATGTCTACCTTTTTCACTAAAATAAATTAAAACCGTTATTTTTTTTAGTATCAAGCACTTGTGTTCAAGTTTTATTAATACTCTCTGAAAGCACTAAGACCGACCATTAATGTTTAGGAGAGTAATTTGGAATAGAAGTGTAAAAGCAAGTAGCTTTTACACTTAATGATTTTCTATTCCCGCATTTCAGTGCTCCAATGTACCCTCTCAAAACACTAATTTAGACAGGCTATAACGGTTGATATAAAACGATAGAGCTGGCTGTGGCTAGCACGTAATAACTTCAAAACTAATTGAAGTTAACCGTTAAAATATAGCATTTCAATACTTGTTAGCTTTTATTGATACATAATACAACTGTTTACAGTTTTACACAACAACTATTCTAAAACAAAGACGAGGGCTGCCGGCTTTGATATAATAATGTAGAGGAATACAAAGGAAACAGTATGCATTTCAAATTAAGTTTATGTTTTATGTTTATTTATATGTGTGGCCACCATAAGTTAGTTCTAAAGTACTGAGACCGGTAATAAAGAGTAGCGACAAAAGCGTGCCAAAAACATCTGGTACAGCATTTGCAAATCTGTTTTCCAAAAGTGGTGAATATGGCAAATTCTCTCTGCAATGAAAAACTTTTAGCCAGTCGTGGACTGTCACGGGTTGACCCGTTACGGGTTGACAGTAAAGAAAAGCCATATAATTGCCATAACAGAAAACAAAACCTGTATTTCAATATACTCGTACTTGCCTGCATCCATAACAATAGAATAATAATAGTTAATCTATTTCTTATCTGATTAACGTTATTTTCTATTGAATGTAAGCCAATATCGTTTAGACAAGTAGAGAATGTGGTTAGCACCTTGACCCAAATGGAAAGTAGGTGGCAGCCTGGTAGGCGAACGATAAAGAGAAACAAGAGAAACATGATGCCTTTTTCATCTTACATTAAATTCATTTATATATTAAATCTGCTAAATCCTTGTATTTTAATACTAACCGTTATCTCGGGGCAAAATAAAAAATATTTTTATAAAGGAAAAATGTAAAGTTATAGGTGTTGTATAATATTGTCTTCCGAGACGATTCAAAATCTCGAGCAAAGCCTGAATATTATAGAATAATGTTATTCAAAAAGTTCACTACGATTAAAAACTTATATTTTTTTATAATGCTGTTTCTTTGTTTACTTTTCTTAATTATCTCATAATTACATACATTATCTACGTCACGTGTATAGGACTCTTATCCAAAATAAAATGTACACGTAAAACCTGCAAACTGATTTATCATGTTTTTTTTTTCTTTTTGTCGTTCTGAATGATAACTATAGGCATTTTCTGGCACATACCTTTTATTGTTGGCTGTAAATGATTTTATATGCATATTATGTGTATGTAAGAGTGCGTTCTTACAGTAAGGCCCGGTTTACATTTTGAGAAGTGGCAAGTGCGAGTGGAAACTGCAACTGACAAAGCACTTGTCGCTTAGTGTGTGTGAAAAGACAGTGACAAGTGATAAGTGGGAATAAAATACGCACTTGTCACTTCGCAGTTGCCACTCGCACTTGTCACGAGTGCCGGTTTCTTTCCCTTTCCCCCTAACCCTTCACCGTTTGGTCTCACCTGCCGCGGGCTTTTATCTGGTTGAGTTTTTATTTATCTATAATTAATGTACATTTATCATTTTTTCATATATTTATTCAGTGCAACCAGATGAGAATACTCTTTATATATGTACGCTATAATAACAATATTCTTTATTCCCAAGAATATGGTTGTACAAAGATGTTGAAGTATAATTAGTTCTACATATTATACTACCTTAGCGGCGTGCACATATTAATGGGTAAGTAACTTATGTAACAAGTTTCAATTGAATTTAATATTATTCAACTGATTTCATAATGAAAAGTGCTGACAGACAAAATACTTACAGCGTCGAGTTCGTTGAGCGCCCTCACGGCTCGCTTCGGAGCGCAGATTTCAGCCGCAGTCTGCTTGGTGCGCCTCAGCTCCGACGTCCACACGCTGAGCGGTTCCCGATCGGCGAGCGTGTTGATGTGCTCGGCGAGCGCGTGCGCGTACAGCTGCCCGCGGGCCGACAACGGCGCGTCGCCGCCGATACGACCTAGCACGTTGTATTCGCTTTCACCGTGCTGTTAGGAGACAAATTATTGATTGACCGTTTCGTCTGTTTTTTTAAAGGAGTTTAAAGGCTATTATGCTGGATATTATCTTTATATATATATACGTGTGTGTGTGTGTGGGTAATTCTTCTGTCCATGTGTATGTGATAGAACTCCTCGAAAATGGTTTAGATTCACAAATGGACCCCGTAAGTGGCGCTGTTGTCGAGATCGAGAAATCACCCGATCGAAGCCGGAGCCGATCGCTAGTATGTATATGTCGTAGGATAATTAGTTAAACCGAATTTTCGCCAAAAATCAAGGGATATCGTGAAAAAACGGATAGTTAGAAATTTGTCGAATTTGTTCTAAAATCGATTTAGCAATCAATGTAGTCTTGTCTGCCTTACCCTAGAGTGTTTTTGTAAAGGCGTAGGCGCGGAGGGACAGCAGCCCCCGCCCGCCGCGCCGTATCAAATTGCAGGCACCCGCGTGAGCCGTAGTGGCTGAAGCTGGTCGCCGAATGCGACCAATAAGCCAAGGCTGCGGAGGTGAGATTTTTGCGGAAAATTCGGTTTATCTAATTATCCTACGACATATGTATACTAGGTACAATTATTGCTCAATCAGAGGATCCCAGTCGAACGTCAGATTTGATAGTGTTTTATTGTTTATTTTTCCTATTTTATCATAGACGAGAGAGTGCGTCGTCTATGTTGCGTGCACTTTTTTCATATGGCTGACAAACAAATACACTGTCAACTTGATAGCGATTGTGGATGGTGGTAAATACATACAAGTTGAAGCCTAGAGTATAGATATTTTTGAAATATAATTTTGTTTGTTTTATTGGCCTTTTGTCAAACTGTCAATAAATACTACTAATTTAATCAATCGAAGTCGAAGGTCAAGGGCGTTACAAATTCATTGATGATAAGTAGGTTGCACGTGATTTTATTTTCGTTATTTAAAAACAATTTTTCTTTTTCAAAATTAAAAAGTTTACCTTTAAAAAATATCTTTTACATAGGATTCTACTTTGTTCACTTAACACAACTATTTTCTAAAATTATACGCAATAAAATCCGTTAAAAGCGTTTTTAAACACAATTCATACTGTTTATAGTTTCGACAACCACACAAGAATAGCCAAAGACGGTAAGATAGACTTTATGGCATAGCAAAGTTTCACTTGTTAACTATTTGTTCACGACTTAAATATTTATATAATACGACTGTTTCACGCGTTAAATATTTGTTCACGACTTTATTTTATCAAATAATAGAAGTTGCAGTTATACCATGATAGAGGGGATGAATAAGAAACTATCTTTTGGGTTATTGCTAAGAGGCTGATCTAAAAGTAGTTGTTTATATTTTCTCGGAACCTAAGCAAAATACATCTGTTTTAGTTGTCATCTTTCACATTTCCATGATTTTGTATAGCAATCGACTTATAATAGACACGCACACACGCGCGCGCGCACGCACGCACGCACGCCGGGAAAAATAACCTAAACCATTTTTTATAATTTCTATTTTATATCTGACAATGTGTTTCCAATAAAAATACCTGTTCTACCTAGTGCGGTCCTACCCCGGTCGAGCTGAACGATTCGTGCTACAACCTAAATGTATCTGGATCGTATGCAAGACACGTATATTTTCCTCGATATTTATTCATTGCTATTCTAAGTATGTTTACGATTGTTTACATATTTCTATAACATGACGGGATGAAAGTTATATCTAGTGAAAAACATGTTTATCAATAATTAAAATAAACAGAAAATCCATTTGTCTGATTGACGCTATGATGTTAACTGATAATGTTTAAATTGAATATTACTCACCCGAGAGAAATATAGTGTCTGTGGTAAGGCTCTCGTCCCTGACAAATAGCCGAGTATTCCGGATTCCTTCTGTCCGGCCACTTTGTGCGCTGTGACGGTCTCTCCCATGTTCTCCACTCGAACGAAGCTGATGGACTCCAAATTACTATCAATGGGTTCGTATTGACGCATGTAGTGTTCTAATTTCTTTCTCAGATCGTCTACCGCTTCTTCCTCGGTCATAGCTTTGTAGTCCGCGGAATAGTGAAGGATCTCAATAATATTCCTCTCCAACAGTTCCTGGTCTTCACAAACGCACTCAATGAACAGAATCCTGAAGCCCATATCGGACAGGCAATACTCGTTTAGCTCGCGACGTTGCTCCCGAGTGATATTTGTCCCATCGAAAATCTGGAAGGAAATTACTAAAGTTTTGACAAAAATTAGATGAACGAGAACTTTTTTCGGATCTTTTCCAATAGCTTTGGATCGTTTTCTAAATCATAAACAAGTGTAAGAGGCCACGTCAATATCTGTTTAGATAAATACATTGCATTTATCCTTATTTAAAGTATTTCTAGGAAAAGTTGTCATGTTTTTATTTCAAATGCAAATTTCTCTTTCATTTCATCATTTTTATAATTGAATGTAACTTTTCATATTTTAATTGCCTGTAAAATTCCACTGGTTGCCACGGACCCCTCCCTTTTTATTTTTAGGGAGGACGTGCCTGCCTCACATTTGGCAGACGGATCGACGACAACCAAACATCTCGCACTTTTGACGCTTCGCCAGTCTGCGTATTTTCTTATCCTATAGACCTACCGTCATTACTACCAATACAATAGCCATTCAATGATTAATAATTTATACCATTATAGGCATACAGAAACGGTTTATTTTCAACCGACTTCAAAAAAAAAGAATTTTCCATTCAACTGTATTTTTAATGTATGTTACCTCAGAACTTTTTTCTAGGTGAACCGAGTTTGATTATACTTATTTCAAAGCTGGTGTTTCTCATGTGATCCCACGTAAATTTGATCAAGATCTGCCGAGTAGTTTTTGAGTTATCCGTAGTAATGCGTATTTAATTGACTTCGACTATATTATAATTGACAGAATCAGGCGTTACTTTGTGGAAATCCATTATAATAAAGGTATTAATTATTTTGCAACATTCCGCTAACTAAGAATACAATGATGTGTCTTACCTGGCCATTTACTTTATACCTTTACCAGGTAAGACACGTCCAATTGACACGTCAAAAATCCACTTCCATTCCGTTCCGCAGCAGTGTAAATTGAGCCTTATGGCTTACTTCCATTAAGTGTATTTTACGAATTTTAAAATAAGTTTTATGTGGTTGAGAAATAAGTTACTTACGTATATGTATTTGTATAAATTATTAAAAATCTTTAATAAACAGCAGGAAACAAACATTTAAAAAACTTACAGCAACGCTATTACCGTCCTTGAGCCACATAACAGCGTCCTGGACGGCCTCGCGCGCACTCTGACGACGGATAGCGGAACCCTGCTGGTTGTCCGCGCGGAAGATGTCATGGCTACCATAAAGCGCCATGTGCTTGCGACGATACTCGCTGCATTCAAACACTAAAACAAACGAAATATTTAGCTTGTTATGGTCGCCTAGTAGTAGCTCGATCGTGTTAGACCCGTTTTGACAATAATTATGACGATTATCACAGCCCATCACAAGTCCACTGCCGAACGTAAAGTTATAGGATAAAGTTCAGTATATACGTCACAATCCTCTCATTTCTGAAAGGATTTTAGAGCAAGGAAGTGTCTGCCGCGCTGCCCCAATGCGTATTGGCGAACTTTTACATTTCCTGGATATATATATTTTTTTCTTATTTCTCAGACATGTAAGTTTCCTCACGATGTTTTTTTTTACCGCCAAGCATGTGGTAAATCAGCACTTAAAATTGCAATAGACAATTTAAATGGTGCCGGCGGTGATCGAACCCGGGTTGCTCGCGTACTGTGAAATTTACACCGAGGGCTAACAATCAGAGCTACCACGGTTCCACGCTTAAACCTCTGCTAAGAAATACCACACAACACGGTTCTGAGCCACCTACATCCATCTCTTAACAGGTCGTCACTCCATCTATTAGGAGGTCGCCTCACATCATGCTGATGGCAATATGATCATTATGACAGTATTTTGACTAAACTTTACTTAACTTTGCGCCGTGGTAGCTCAGATGGTTAACGCTCGCTGTAATATAACAGAACGCGAGTAACCCGGGTTCGATCCCCGCCGGCA
>DWHP01003065.1:0-13760 GCA_018247895.1 Parnassius honrathi
TCGTCGGGAATCGCGATGCTTGGTTCGGAAGAAATAGGTAGGTAGTGTAAACACCAAATAAACCTGAAATACGATTCCTAACAGAAATGTGATTTTTTTTTGATTTGATTTTATTTATTTTTTACAAAATATAGTTATTGAATAACATCCGACAGTACAAATAAACTTACAAAATTTTTCTATCTACTTAGTTAAAAATCTTACTAGTATACAGTTTTAATTCCAGTATTTTGTGTTATTCTTACTTAAAATATTTTAATAAGGAAAGACAAGTAAAATTGGATACTTGGATAGTGAAGCAAATTTTAACTAATTTTTCTAATAAAGTACTTAGGTATTTCTTCTGTAGATCAAATTATAACTTAATTCTTTTATGCTGTAAGTACCTATTTAACAAAAAAATATTTACCTTTCGTAACTTTCTTCTAAAATCCTTCGGTAACATAAAGAACCTTTTGTTGATCATTTAGTATCCATCCAACACTTATAGTAGGAACGACGTTTTGCCATTATAATTTATCAAATAGGTAATATACATAACATATAATTTTTAAATTACATTAAAACTTTTACAACTATTTTATCCTGCAATTAAATATACTAAATACTAACAAAAACATTTTAACAAGTATTTACATGAAACTGTTTAGGTAAACAGCGTTAAAAAACTAACATTCCATCGCCTACAACGCGCTAGCCTCGACTGCGTATTACACCGTCGGTGACTGGTGATTTTATGTAATTATTTTACGCAAGAGTGACAGAGGCCTGGCTCTGCTTCAATCGGCTTGCTTTATGTAACTGTTACCAGAATAGACCAGCGCCGATAATCGCTGGTAGGTGGTAGGCGCCGGCTACCAGCTTTATTTCTGTATACGGCCTGAGACAAATCGTTCAAGTTGTGCATGCAAAATATGCTGTTTTCATCCTCCATAAAGTCAATATCATATGGACCTAATTTATACATAGACTGTATACTTAACCGTGTAGAGGCGGTGCTAGAATATCCACTACCTCATTTCATCCCGTGGGTGCCTTCAAATAGCAGAATAACGCTACTATGATCCTTACTGGTCCCTTTTACAGGTTACGAGGCATTTAATTTTAGTCCTCAAGAGTGACAACGCATCTGCATCCTAATTCTCACTTACCAACTTACCATTGGGACTATGTCCTCGTCTGTAATCTGAAAAAGATTTATTTTAGACACATTTTCGTTTTTCAGTGAAGATTTTCGAAATGACTTCTCATGTAGGACAGTAAATCAGTATAAAAAATAATACAAGTTGTTGAATATACATACATTTATTTGCTATGAAATAAGTAACTACTAACATACGTAGCAATAAATTTACTCAGGCGATCCTATCAAACATTTGCCTGTCATTCCATCTTTTTCATTCAAAATACTATCAAAGTTCCTATCATTCCTGAGCTGACTCCAAAATACGAGAAGATCAAAATGATTAGGTGTAAACATTAAATAAAACGGTACATTTTATACAAGCAAATAGTTTTACAAAGCGAGAAGCCTAACAAATTACATATAAAGTTACGATACTTGATGGACTTTGAAATATTATAACAGACAATTCTTTAGTAGGCATAGAAAGATACAATACTCTATATAAAGATTAGATAACATCAAAAACTTGAAATTTTATAGAAGATACGCATTGGTTTGGTGTTATTCCTTACATTAAGCCGTTCAGAACGGCGGTAACTACGTGAAAACTAAAATTATATGCACAGGGTAGCAGTTGCAAATTATAATAAATTGGCTAAACATTATTCAATTTTTAATGTCCTACTTACAATTTTTATTTGTATTTGACGGCTATAAACTAATAATATCTCACATTATATCGTCATACGAGTTTTATAATGCAGTTGGTGAGCTACAAGCATTTAGTTTTTAAAATTTTCACACAGCTTCAATTGTATTCAAGTTATCATGTCTAATTGTTAAACAATATTACTATAGGCCTCGCCAAGTTTAGTTGGTTTTGACTAACAAAACGAACTTATTAAATTAAAACCCGTTAAACGACACATATTCTTGATTTATATATGGTTTAATTAAACTGAACAATGAATTTGTATTTATTTACAAGATACTAGCAACATTAAAACAATGTAATGAATTTATTGTAACATGACTAAAACAGTATTGCTCTAAATATTATATAATATACATTAAATAAACGCTACGTATCACGTATTACGCTACAATTAAATAAATAAATAAGATTTTTTTTCTAATCTACCTAAACGCAAAGAGAATTGTTGTAAAATACTGACAGTACAATAATTAAAAAATAGGTCAGTGGAGAAACGCGTTAACAAAAGTTCGTTCAAATTTAACAATAAATAGTACTATGCAAGCGATCGACTATTTCGGTAGTATAAATTATTAGAGACATCTATTGAAATGCCAAGTAAAAATCGATTTATTATAAATTTAATCATTCGTTAGCGGTGATTTGTCTATTGTAAAAGATTGATTTATATTTTCGAAGTTAAAAATACGTCTTTTATAGCACGCAAAATTCGTCGAGAAGATTCTTCAGTTCCTTGTTGTGAGCCGCCTTCGAACCGGTGGCCGGAGAAGCGGCGGTTGGACGACCGTTGTAGCTGTAAAATAATTATAACATTGTTTACAATAACTTTAAAATGTTTTTAAAATTTGAACAAAATTATTCACTTATAAGTTTTGTCTGCAATATGAAAAAGAAAAAATGTACACAGAACCTTCTCCCCTTCAATGAATGTTGTGGTTTAGTTGCATATTTGTGAATCCATCAGTAAACTTTTTTACGGGGCGTTATAGAAAGAAAAAAGAGAGTTGTGTATCACAAGTCCCACGCCACAAACTAGGCGCATAATATACCTAGGGTTATTATAATATGGTTATCATAATAGGGCTATTATACTCAGATTTATATAACGGCACTCTGATTACAAAAACAATGAAAAGTGTCCCTAAATGTTACATGAATGCAATATATTACGCAATGTTCATGTGGGTCGTAAGAATCTAAAGGAAAGGCCTTATCGTAATTTGTCTCATAGCCACGCGAGCAGATATTAAAAGTGAACATATTTTTTGTTTAACAAGCCATCTTGTAAATTAAATATTTTCAATAAACAAGCCAGTCACTTTTATATCTGCTCACATCTAGGGATTTGGTAAACAAAACAAAGGTATGGAGACATGGAAGGCGTTATAAAATGTATCTCGAATTCCGTGTCTTGATACACTTCATAATACTTGTGCGTGTCGAACCCTACCACACTACTCAGCGGTTTGGAGCACTAATCAATAACTCGTTCCAATTATTATTAATAATAAATTGTGCGACGCATCGGGCGATAAATATGTTTTAGTCTACTTGGTCCAAAAATTACAATAGAATTATTTTTCTCTAATGAACATACGTTATGCTACATTAAATCGTTATATTTGGCAGACATTCTTACTAGTTCGAGTGTGTTTAAGAATAAAGTGTATTTAAGACAAATATTATAGTTTGAAAACCAGTCAGAATAACAGGTTCATGTTATACCGTTGAGTACCAAAACAAAAATAAAACATGTGTGGTATTCACACGCGGTAGAAGTGGTACCTTTAAATTAAACGTAATAATTAAAAATATTAAAAGGCAAATGATTTACTTAATTTTATAATTTTTCAAACACAAGTGCGACATAAAATATAAGATAAAAGTTTAATTTTATAGCAAATAAATGTTACAATCCTTATTTTTAGAGATGTATGTAGAGCCAAAATTTCAGCGTTATTCTTTTGATGTAATGACACACAGTCATTACATCAAAAGAATATTTTTAAAACTGCTTTGTAATAGCGCCATCTTCTTCATTCTATAGGTAGTCATTTTATCGAACAAAAATTAATAAGCTCTCAAGATCGAACGTAAAATAGATACTAGATGGCCTAAACACGAATAATTCAATGCCTATCCGCTTCTCTCGCAGGATAAGTCCTAATAGCACGTTTATATTATCGGCACGAGCAATTCGCCGGGTTATACGTGGACGAGTACGACGCAACAATTTGACAAGTTCCGCATCAATGTAAAATGACAACTTCGTAAATGCAAACATTACATGCAAAAACAACCGTATAGTATTTGATACGTAAGCGCCTTAGAGGCCATTTTTACGTGCACGAATAACTGCAGGGAAAATCCGTACGTTTGGGGTGATACACTTCTCATTTGTTGTCTCTTTCTGACTTGTATAGATTGTAATTATTTCGCCTTGCCACTCGTAGTGTACAGTAATGTTTCAGATTCAAGTTATGCATTTGAAACGTTGTTACTGAACCAATCTTTTGAATCACTGCAGTGATTCGGATCAGTGAGTCGGTTCCGTAAAGAGTATATAAGCCTAGTCTGTATTCATTGAACGTAGATCTTTTAAACATGGATGACGTGCGTCTCGATGCCACGACTCTACTTCTATACCGTCTACTTGATATTTGTAGATTCACAAATATTTATTTAGGGGTGTGGAGTGCAACTATTAGATAGTATATAAACACCAATACGAATACACACGAGAATTCCTTTTACTTGTGCCAAAAAAACCGACATCGAGTGGAGAACATGCGAATACTCGAGCCGAGTAGCGAGAACACACGAACAAGGCGTTTACATGCTCGTACTCGTGCCTACTCGACTGTGCTCGACGAGTATCTAAACTTTGCATAAAGATGTTTATATGTATGTCTCTTTTTAATGTCGCTTTTTCGTTTCATCGAGTTTTAAACCACAACGATTCTACAGAAGTTTTCACTGCAAAACTCGTCATATATTTGTGAGGTTATAAGCTTATTAAATACGTTTTTTTATTGTAGTGTACCATACCACTGAATACTATCCAAACTATTTGAACTGTATTGTGAGTTCTAATTTATGTGTTCTTCTTAAGAAGATTCCATCAAATACTACATATCGCAAACAGTGTAAATAGTTTGGATACAATTAAAAACTGAAATCCAAACTATTTGCACTGTTTGCGAGTTTTAATTCATGTGGTTCTAATTTAGGCGATAATATCTTCATCTTCTTTTGAAGAAGATACCACCAAATACATACGTTTGTGAGTTCTAATTTAATTAAAATTTTATCTTACAGCTTAAATCATCCCTAATAATAATGTTCATAAGAGACAATCTTTCTAGATAAAAGTTTTAGTAAAAGTAAACAAATGGGCAGAATAAAGCATAAAGAGAAATAAATCTTAAATAATGGTTTATTAATTGTACATAATTAAAATAAGGAATAGCCATGAGATTGTCGATAACAAATGAGTCTCCAAACCATAAACCATAATGTTAAATATATACTTTTTTTTTCTAACCATTCAATTGAATTCACATTTTTAAGTCGATTATTAGACGCAAGCTATTTCAAGAATACACGACCTAGTGTTTGGCCACTAATACTGTTACGGGCAGGATAAGTAAAAATGCTGATTAGGAAGAGACACGAGGGGAGGTCAAAAAGTTCGCGAAATGGCGGGATTCGCGAGGGTGAGATTAATCATCCAGGTAAGCGCTAGTTGAGTGACTCATTAAGAGTATATATACTAAGTTTCAATTCGGAGCATTAGCTTTTAAGTTATTAACGAGTAAACAAGTCAATCGGGAAGAAACTATGGCGAAAATTGAATATCGCGCCGTCATTAAGTTTCACGCCGAACAAAGAAAAGACACCTCAAACCATGGTTCAAGAGATGTCTTCTAAAAAAATCCGAGCTGTTTCAAAAATGTTAAAATTCCTTAACTTATGCTAATTAACAAAAAGCGTGGATGAACACTGATATTTTGTTACTTGGTATGAGAAAACATTTGGACCTGGACCTGGGAAAAGAGGACAATGTATTGTTGTTGTTAGATAATGCGCCAACGCACCCTCCGCTGAAACACTAAGTCAAGAAAACGGAAAGTTTACAGTTAAGTTTTTGCCCCTAGCGTAACATCGATATTGCAACGTACTGGACCAGTGTCATTGAAACTTTAAAGCGTTTATACAAAAAGCAGCTACTACGTCGTTTTTTGTCAGCAGACAACAATGAAATAGAAACGATGTGATTTTTTTAAGAAAATAATTTAAAATATAGTCTTTATATGCTGGTGGTGGTATAGAAGCCTGGAGCTCTGTAGAATCGCAAACATTAAAAAGGGCATGAAATAAATTATTGAAATTATCTCCATTTAATTCTTCAATTACACCGTACGACGATTTCAAAGAAATAACAGAAGCAATGAAAATTCTTAGCATTGGTGGTGTCCGATGAAGAGAATATCGAGGGTAGCTAAACTACGATAGCGGAGACTGGATTCCAAATATAAACTGATGAAGAAATAGTTGACGAATTGAACAGTAACGAGAGAAAATGAAGAAGGGACTGCAACTCTGGATGTATGTCAAGTAGCATCTCACGCAGAAGCTTTTGAAGCTCCAGATGTTGCTTTGAAGTGCTTTGAAAGACAGAACAAATCGGATCCCATACAGTTGTTACAACTGAAGCTCATCTGGCACTTGGCTGCAATAAAAATGTGATTCACTACATCAAAGATCAATAACAAGTTATTTCCAATCAAAATTTTAAATTACATATGTATGTATTCAAATAAATACGGACATATGTAAAAACCCATTACATAATAAAATTTATTAAAATTTAAATATTGTTTGATTTGACTTTTAAATCGATTATTCGGATTTTCGATTATTTTTATTCGATGCGGATAATCGGGATCCTACTGTAGTTAGTTTGCAACTTTAAAATAATGTCGACAATTTCACTATACTAACCAGGTCATCTTTAAGTTTTTTAACTTTACTGCTGAGTACACTGATATAACAATTATATGCAATAATTGGTATAAATGGACGAAGTAAATATTCTTGCAGAAGCTGCAAGAACTTTTACTTCGTCCATTTATACCAATTCCCAATGACGACTAATTACGGCCAACATGTGGATAGCTCCACAAAAACTCGTGAACACTGGCCTTGGAATTGGTCACTTTCGAACTTGACAAACGTGTAGACTTTAGCACTCGCCTTGTATCAATTTGCCTACGCTCGCGTTGGTTGAGTACTGGCCAACATATATTGCTGGGGTAAGCAGAGGTCCTTAATACTCGTCGAGAGTTTCTTTATACTGCTTTGGTGTTCACTAACACGTTCCCAAAATAATCATCTTTAGAACTCTCGTCTGTCGTCTTTAGCGCCTGGGTAAAGTGGGAAACTGTTCCAAAGCTTTGCTCCTCTACAGTGACATGTGGTCACAGGCCAGGTCTAAAAAGATAAACGTTCGGGTACACCTAGCTAGCCTGCCTTTAGCGGGACGAGTCAGGTGTTTTTGAAGTTGTAGAGGATTCAGATTCTGGATTCTCGGGATGTTTGACTGATAAGCTTTCAGGGGAGAGCCTCCCCTCAGAAGGGCCTGCATTAATCACCGCACGAATGCGTTCATCTTTTTCAGGTTTTCCATCTTGAGTTCTCTTTCAATGATGGCGTTCCTCAAGCACGGCATATTGATTGTGGCCCGCAGTTTGAGGTTTTCTTGGATTTCTATATTCTTTAGCAGCAGGTGAGGAGTACGTAAGAGGCGACTAATTTTTAAAAGCCGGTGCACGATTTTAAATGCAATTAAAGAATGTCTACTCTCCTTTTATATTTTAGGCAAACCAATTAATTCTAACATTCGCCTCGTAATGTGAAAATGCTAGAACACTCGCAATTAATAATGTGGCGGCGCTGTCGTTGCGCCACTAGCTATACACACCGAAGCCTAAATCTAGCTATCTAAGTTCCGAAGTACTGCAGTATATATTAGAAAGAAAGAAAATAAGTTTATTTACTAACTTTTTAGCAATTTGCTAACAGAAATAAAAACAACAATATAAATTTGACAAAAATTGCTACTAAAAATAAAAAGGTACCCAACTCAGCATCGTTTTGGTACTACAAAGAACTTCGACTCCGATCTTCCGTTGGTGCCATATTAAAATAGCTCCGCACTATCATCACATAGAACATTTGTCGCTATCCGTGCCGAAACCGTTGTTCGGCGGGAGATCTTCCCTTTTCCATACTTTATGAATGTGAGTCGTGTCTGTTATCAGTAAGGTTAAGTGAGGCGTAAAGTCTGATTTCCCATTAACATAGTAAATTCTATTAGAATTAGAAGTTTCGGGTTTATGCTCACGTAAACGTGATGTGTATGTAACATACAAATGACTGTTGTAACCATATTGATATAATTGTTTTAAATACACTTCGTTTTTCAACATAGACCTTTCAAAAATAAGAGATAAGTAACTGTGGAGCGTATAAAAGCTGTAAGTTCTCATCTTTTTACTTCGTTTTTGGAACTTTTAGATTTATAGAAGTTGAATTCATTAATATTTCTGCGCATTAATGCCTGGTGCATGGCCACTAGCACCATCTAGTATCGAGTAACAGAACTGGGAGAGCTTTCTAGAAAATTCCATAGAACTTGCTACACCCAGTCGGTCGGAACCAGTATGTACTCGAACATTCTAAATGTTTCAGTAGAAGAGGCCTATATAAGGACGGTAGGGACCGCGACCGAGTCAGTATTGAATCAGCAATGCGAGCGAATACTTCGAAGCGACATGACTGCTTAAGTTGTAATTGGTGTTCGGTAATTAACGTGTCAATTTTGGTAAAATCAGCAGTTTTTACTGTCACGAACTCCAAGCTTGTAACAATATAATAAACGGACAAATATTCTAAGCACAAAACTTAAAAAATCTTAATATCATAAAATGTCACTACGTAAATAGTTCAAAAATATTGCCGTGAATAAATAATAGAATAGAAAAATATCTCTATTATAAACACTTCAAAAATCTTACAAAAAATATCAATTTTATAGCTCTTTACATAAAATGCATTTGCCATTGCTGAGTTAGTTTGTATGTTAACATAATCCATATTTCACATAATGTATTGTAATTAATGTAAATTGTAACCTGAACCCACATTTTGTTACTTTAAGTCTTACTTAAAAACATTCAAATTCACGTAGACACATCCATTAAATAGACGACTTTTAGCACTATCCATTTCTGAAACATATTATTCTATAAAAATATTATTGTTTATTTTAACAGTACTAAAATATTTTAATTTGAAACTCATTGAAGCTAACGCTATTTCAAGTTAATTAGATTTTAAGTAAATTATTCGTCAAAATAAGAAATACCAAATTATACGATGTGCGACAATAATGTCCAGCGGAAATTATAATTTATGGTTAGAGAACTCATTTCGGTGATATAAAAAAGTGGTAAGCATGTATAGAAACAAAATTTAAGAACACTTATTTTTTCATCGTTTTGGACTTGATAAAGTTATAAAACGTAATACCTATTAAGAAGCTTTACCAACAGTGCACATTATATTCTTTCATGTTCTCACCTAATGATTCTCGGCACAGATTCTGTTTCCATACTGTCAGTTTGTGGGGCTGGCTGAGACGAGCCGAGAAGTTGGCTTAACCAACTACCCCCTTGCGATTGGGACTTTGCCCTGGAACCAACAGCCGATTAGGTAATGGAGTATTTAAAATTGGTGATAAATATATATTTATTTTCATTGGGCTGCTATACCGTTTGTACTAATATATTAAATATTTTCTTAGATAAAATAATTAAAAGCCATTTATATGAGCACTTTTTAATAAGCAATTTATAATCGGAAAGATTACTCTCTTCATTTTGTTTTGTTGTAATTTCGAAAAATTCTTAAAAAAAATTCAGAATTTTATTATCGTGTAATTGCAAATTTCAAATATATTGTTTAAATAAAAACAAATATTTATTTGAATTTAAAAGCACTAAACATTATTATGATCAACATATAATTTAAGCTGTAAGTTTGTCCGTGACTTTCAACCATGTTTCGTTTTATAGGTAATTGTTTGTACCAAAATCAATCGTTTATAAAGCTGATATAAAATTGTATTTGACAAACGTTTCGATAGTTTTACACTAAAAATGATAGCAATATTTTAATCTCACTGTTGCGCAAATCCTTATTTATGCGGAGGGGGCAGGTTCCGTGCACGGTGATCGAAAAACAATAATTTCTTATCAATTTTTTACAAATATAAGTGATTTTTGCTTTCCCACCATAACAATAGTAGTAAACTATCCCACGCGGTGTTGATGGTCGCGGCAAGGGCATACATAAAATTGAAACGGAATCATAAAATGAATGACATCATGGATTAACACATGGGGTAGTGTTATTATTTAATGTACGCCCTATTTGAGGAAATCGTTCAGTCAATACTTACAATAAACTTGATTATAGGGTGACGGCATTAGAGAATCCATCGTGTCATTTTGCGCAGTGGGTATCGTAAGAGGTGGTTATGGAAAATGCCGATAGATATCAGTATAATTATTTCGTTCAATCATTGAAGAATTTATACGCACTAATTCAAATTAAATATTAGTTTTGTTTTGGATAAATAGAGCAAACCCTTTTTTGTAGTCTGACCTAAAGAACAAACTAAAGTACAAAAAAAAGTATTATTGCCAAATTCTGTCTTACAAATCATGTAGAGAATGCCAAAATTCAATTCACCAACTTATGTTATATTTATATAATAATAATATGTATATACAGGAATAGTATTACGTATTACGTAAGTAAACTTAAACAACAATATGTTTATTGTTGTTTAAGTTTACTCACTAATTTTTTCTTTTCACTTCTTTATTATTTTTATAATCCATTATATTCACAACAATGTCTGTTATATTATTGACTGAGGCAATCAAGCAATAGAATATTTAATTAGAATGTTTAAGAAAAACCGTAAAAGTAAATTTAATTTCTTTAACATTGTATGGTGTTCAAATTGTTATTACATAAACCTAAATATAGGTACTATATATTATTTATTGTTACCATTCACAAAGATGCAGCCCAATATAATTCTTGGCGTTTAAAAATGTCATTCATTTTGTATGTTGATATGAGTATAATACTATTTTATAAACATAACCTCATTTTTTGTTGAGTGTTTATAGTTATAATCTTTAACATACAGTTGGAAAGAGAAATCTAATTATTATAATTTGAAATAGCTTCATAACTCAGTGGCCAACAGTTTAGCTGTGATGCAGCAGGGTCTATCAAGTATTTGTATGGCCCACAAAAGTTTGTTTGAGTCTATTTATGTAATTTATATATGTGGAATGCCACTACAAAAGAAAGTCCCGGTGTGGGAGTAACGTTTTAACCGAAAAACTTAAGAAAATCCAGTGTAAAATATAAATAGGAAATATTTGATTGTTACCTGATTTGTTTTTGATTCTGCAGCATAGTGCGGAAACGCGGCTCCACGTAGCTCCAGGCGCCCATGTTCTTGTGCTCCTCCTGGCTCCACACCAGCTGTGCGTTGGGGTACTTGGCCACTTCAGCCTTGATCAAGTCGTACGGGAACGGCGAGATCTGCTCCAGTCTATACAATTATTTGATAAGTGTAAACACATAACCCTGTCAGATGTAGATATATATAGGCTGAAAGTTTACTTTGTGTACACAAGTCCTTCTAAGCCTTTTGTTACGTGGCAGAGCGATGCCGCAACTATATTATGGTTTTAGGACGAATGCGTCGGCTCGACTGGGGAATGACCACGCTCTCACAGAATACCAGTGCAAAATATTAATGTTGTGTTTCAATTCGCATGCTACATTATATTAAAATAGCCAAACATGTGGGCATAATAAAACTCTGAAACATCTGTATAATTACCATGTTTTATGCAAATAAAGACTATTAATATTACTATTTGGTGTGTGTAAAGAACCAGAGACGAGACCACCTTTACTGAAAATGAGGCATTCCATCTTAGTGTTCAGGTGTGACAACGCATTTGCATTTTGATACTTAATCGAGAATAGATGTAGATGTCTATGGACTACAGCACCCACATAGGTCGATTGTGTGCTCACTTGTTACTCTTATTTCGTAAAAAGGCTCTTAACATTCCACTAGTGAACATGGGTTTTCAATCGATTCCCAGAAGCTGTTTCAGTGTCATCACGGTTTTGTATTTGATAAAGCGAGAGTCGCCATATTTGTTCTAATCTTTACGATTTCAAAATAAATGGATCATAAATCATAATATTAATGTTACCTGGCAATAGCAATGTCCTTTTCAAGTCCCCGTTCGCGTCTCTCCTTGAGCATATCGTAGTAGACACGTCCCGAGCAGAACGCCAGCTTGCGCACATTTTGAGGGCACTGTGATGCTGGACCTTCTTCCGGAATCAGTCTGTATATGTACATTTTAATGTTATAGATCATATGTTTCTAAGAGATTTTCAATATTTTTAACAGATTTTTGTATGTCAAAAATATTTATATAGTAAAAAATTTATGAACTTCACATTGATTTATTTTTCTTTCACCAATAACTTAAAAACACTAAATATTATCAGTTTTATAAAGATTATAAAAAATTTCAACTGGTAACATACAAAAAAATATAAAATCTTTAGAAAATAAAGAAAAAGCATTTTTTAATACAACTATTGGTTGACTAAGACATTAAATTACGTAATAATTTGTGTAGTCATTTTTTTTGACAGATGAATGTTTAAGCCATCTATGGAACCAGTTGAAGGTAGGTATGAGCTGTTACAGTTAATATAACGTTCCAACCCAAAGTCGATGATACAGATTTGGATATGTTGTAAAAGTTCCACAGTAGTGGTCCACCGTTTCGCCCAGCAGGAGATTTGATCGTTCAAAAGAGCTTCAAACAAGCATGAATTGAATATAATTTTATACGAGTAGAGTGGGGATGCGGGTGCGGACCTTTTGAAGGCGGTACCGTCGTTCATGTCGTCGAAGGAGGACTTGCACTCGGGGTGACGCAACAGCGACTTGGGCGTCATGATGATGAGCGGTTTGCGGAAAGGCAGCGCGATCTGCCGCCGCAGGATGTGGAAGTACGACGCCGGCGTCGAGCAGTTGGCCACGATCCAGTTGCTGTCGTGCAGCTGCCGCACTGCAAACACAATATTCTATCTAGTCACGCGAAAACGATCCAACCTACAGTCGGCTCCAAAATAACTTATATACTTATTCAAAATTAACCCTTGGGGTCTATTCCTTCACAGAATTAAAGAAATTCCAACAAATTCATTGTCACTAAACGCTGGTACACGGTTTTTTTATTTTAAAAAAGTTTCCCCCTCATTAAGAAAATTCTTCTAGAAGACTTCAAATGTCAATATTTTAATATTAGCAATATTATTATTATTTTGTGGGTTAGATCCTTTTTGCATAGCACACTGACCTCTATAATATGTACAAGTAAGCTGGACTACTACCATAAAAAATGTCTGTGCCGATTTGAAACACCACCATTTTCCGTACCGGGAACTAAAATTGACATAATATGCCTGTCTTTGGTTATCTCTGTATTTTGAACTTTTAAGCTAAAAAACGAAAGCATTTTATGTGGTTTCATTGTGTATAATTTTAGTTACATAATAAGAACTATTTTTAATAATAATAAGTGTGCGTTACATGTAAAACTCGTTACCAAACCAAACATGTTATAACATTCCACAAGCGAATTTACGGCTAATATTGAACAAATTAAAACTATTTCATAATATAGGTTAATAAAAATTTGTTACTAATATTAATATAGTAATTACCAACAT
>DWHP01003066.1:0-13759 GCA_018247895.1 Parnassius honrathi
CGTGGTTATGTGGAGACTTTTACCCACTAAACACTGCCTTTTAGGGACTGGCTTACCGGTCTAACTAGAGATCTCTAGGCCATTATCGAACGCGACCCCCCTTTGAAGAAAGAGGGGCACAATACACAGTCTGAGAAACAAGAATTTGCTTTGCTTCTCTGTATACTAGTTGCGCCCCGCAGCTTCACCCTCGAAAAACCGGTCAAGTACTAGTCGGACTTGCCCAAGACTCGTTTCGTACCCCACCAAGCAACTAGCTCGACTCGCACTAGGTCAAATTTTATTAATTGTTGTTATATTTTAGAGTTTTGGGGCTTGGACTGTAATCACATAAGATTGACTTGCATGTATCCGTTTTTTCTTGTAGCTAAAACAAAAACCGTAGGAAAAAGAAACACGTTTCTAGTGTGAGGACGCTTTTTTATTATTTGTTAGGTAATCGTCCATTATTACATATTATATTCTCTGAAAATTGGAATCGGCTATCTATGACGGTTTAAAAGATATAATATTTATTAAACGCTATATTGAATGATCAGAAAGCAAACGTTAAAGAATTATCAAAAAGTTTTTCTGTGTATGGAACTGCGGTAGAAAGATGAAAAGAGAAAAGAAAACATATAATGTCGGTAAAAAATTTAAAGGACATGCTGAATATTTGTCTTCTTTTGCTATCACGTCAGAGATATGAGTGTTTTTATTTGTTCATCTCATACTTACAGTCAGAAAATCTAAATGAAACGATAAATATTAAACGTGACTTGTGACGTAAGGTGTTATTTTTACCACTATACGCTACACCTGGCTACACCTCACCTCTCACTGTTTTTAGGATTAAGAAAAAAATTGGACGGGATTTAGTCTTCCCTCTCCCTTCGTTTTCACCCGATCTCGGATACATTTTGACTATCGTCTCTGTAATCAGAGAAACTTCAATAAATTTGAAAAAGTAAGAATAGCAATTAGATTTTTTTGATTTTAAGTCTAAAGAATTTTATGGAAGTCTTCTCGTCACCAAAAGTACTACAATTTCATATTGATAATAATAACAATTGTGTAGGTTGTTAAAGGCGTTTATTATAATAGTGATATGCAATAAAACGGATAAAACTTTTGCAAATACATACGAGTATCGTATCTCGTTCTCGTTACATTAGATATTCTCTTATCAGCTTCTGTCACGTGTGGCACAGTATGGCGCTATCTTCAGATGTAACCGTTCAAGGACGTCGCTCATGCTCATTATCTGTGAGATAGGTACATTGAAAGATTGAACCAGTTGTTGAACCGTTGTATGGAATGAGGCTACATGATAAAACTCTGATGAAATACGTTGTTGGTAACTACTACTACGGACGTCCTAATAAATCTTCTCGTAATGAAATCTTCTTAACTAAAATTACCACCAATTTGTAAAAATAATGAAAAAAGAACTTAAGATTACTAAGAAATTCTATATTTCAAACAAATTCTTTTCATTGGCATTAGTATCTACCTACCAGTTCATTTCATTCATTCACTTTTGTACTTTGAATTGAGGTGTAACACAAAACCTCAATTCAAAGTTCCATGCTTTCAAGTGGCGAGCAAGGAAGCGCCATAATTGGATTTCACTCCATCGTAGAACTTGCCCCGGCCCAGAGCATGGATATTATCCACTATTATAAGTCAGTTCTTAGTTTTATATTTTGTATTTGGCAATAGCGGACGAAATTATAATCGACATTATAATCAATGTAATCCGCATAATATTATCACAATATCTTAAAAAGTTTTAGATACAATAATAATACGTTGCTCAAATAATTTCACTGCACTGCTTGTTCATAATGAACATTAACTTTACAAGCAATTTCTTAGGTTTAATTAAGGCTGTTCTCGGCCTGGGTCTAAGATGTATTGCTTCATGGGGCTTGGAGCGAATTTTGAAAATGCCCCGAAAGCTCGAGCACTATTACGAAAGCTCCCTACGATATCGTCCTGTTATTTATGACAATGAAGGTTGGCCTGTCCATCCTGATACGATGAAACGAAGCATTCGATATATCAGCAAGTTAGTTAAATTTAATTTGTTATTTTATCTGTATGTACCTACCTAAATAAGAATATTGTACCTTTTTTCCATTTCAATAAATTGGTATTCTACTGAGGAGTCAATGATGGGAATTAGGAGAAATGATTTCACCATAGATTTTAAATTCCTAACATTCCAATTTAATTTAAATTTATGTTAAAGGGTGACAAACGAGCACACGGTCCACCTAATGGTAAGTAGTTGCTGTGGTCCATAGATAACTATGTCTAACCCAGATTAAGAATCAAAATGCACATGCGTTGTCGGGTTTGCCCAGTTACAGATGTTATATTTACAAATTTTATTTATATTTAATTATTATGTTTACAAATTTTGTCTCTTTTACCTCTAAATATGTCAAGATTAGCTTAAAGCCACGATATCATTTTACAGATACATGGAGTTTATCTTGAATATAATATTTTTCATCACTATACCGTGCGTGACTGTTTGTGACGCTTTAAGATTCCTTATTTCAAAATGTCGAAATTCCAATGAGACCGTCCAACCAAAATCAAAACCGACTGATATTGACAAAAATGAGTACAGTTCGCAAAAGTTACAGGTGTTTGTTTCTCTTTGGTAATACTTTTAGTTTAAATGTTGTATGTGTGTAATAACAGCAAGGAATTGCACTTAGAAAGAAGAAATAAATGCCCCAGCAAACGTTGGGAATTTTCAAGTGCAGTAAAATGTTCTTTGAAGTAAAGTGCAATTCCTGGCTGTAGGTTTCAAATCAACATTCGAAGAGAAGATGTCAAACATTGCGCAAGTGGATGAAGTCGCAAGCTGACGAGTTGTCATCCGATATTTGGCAGAAAGGTCTCAGCATTCAAGAAGCGACCGAATTTAATTACGTAAGCGTTTTTAAATCCTTCGTAAGTATTAGTCGTTGCTATTGTATTGTATTGCCATCTTTTGTGACGATTTTTTTTTTGTTTAATTTGTCCTCTTTTTATTGTAAATTCATTAATCAACTTTTATGGATATTAAAATACCGCCTGATTAGAACCGCATGATTTCTATCTAATGTCGGATAAGCTTCAAAAGCAAAAGGTGTTCATTATCACGGTCTCTAATCTCCAATCTAATGATGTCCCTTCAAAGAGTTGCGTTTATTTACGTTAGTAAAAAAAAGAGTTGATAACTATATAAATGTAATCATATGTGATAAAAAGAATAAGTAAATATGATGAGTTGATGCTGATTTTCCGATTAATTAGATTCATCGGCAAATCGGCGTCAGGGAGATCATGACGTACCCCTGCAGATCATTTTATTGTGATGTATTCATTATGTACTTAATTGTTAGCTGTTTGATAAATAAGTTCAATCTAGTCAATCTGGTCAGTTTTATGCGGGGAATAGCCATGCTGCGGCTATATAAGTAGTATAGTTGTAGCACGAAGTTGTAGCTCGACCGAGGGAGGACCACGTGCTCACAGAATACCATCGAAAAATAGCAGCTTAATGTTGCTGTGTTTCGTATGGTGAGTGTAGAGAACCGGAGACTAGTTTTACTGTATTCTGTCAAGTTCAAGATTTTGACATTTGGCATACCATATTTATTCTAATATTAAACATTCGCTACCCGCGTTGCCAGTCATTGGTGCCCTATGGCCAAACGCGTGCGGTGCATCACCTACCGATAACCGCTTACTGATTCCTAGAAGGATGTGGAATAGAGAGCGCTGACGTGCGGTGGTTTATTAATTAATGCGTTTACTTTGATAATTATTGCAAGGGTAATTTGATAATGATTATTAGTATTATTATCCTGTCTTAATATGTGTCTATTATGATTTGACATTCGGAAATGATGATGAGATCTCACTGTGTGGTCTGCAATGTGGAGACAATTTAGTAAAGACATCTGGAAAATCATAACTATCTTCAGTATTTAGAATAACGGTTTTCAAAGAATCGCGATCATTGCCGCCATTCACTCGTCTTGCGTGCGTTTTCCATAGAAAATCTATAACTTTCCTTTGCTTTGCTCATTATAAATGGTTTGCTTATTTGATAAAGTAGTGAACAATCATGAGATTGCGGACGATCTGACTAAGGTTACCTAGACATGTCATGTATAGGCCAGATCATACAAATACCATAATTTTATAATCTGGCCACGTGCATAGGAGCGCAAAATTACAAAGGAGCACACGTAGAAGTTTTTAAACCAAAAAAAAATTAGTAAGTACTTGCTTATATTAAAAAAATATACTTTCAATAGAGAATTAGAACTTCAAAAGCGCGCCCGACTGTTGATTACTTCTGCATCACCCTTACTTTACCACTAAGGTCCTCATTCTCTAATCACGTTATTTCTTTTACGTGTGTCGTAATTATTTTGCAATTGAACTATAATATAAATTATTATATAATAGATTTGCAATGTAAATACTTAGTTATAATTTATAATATATCGCTGCCAGAGGGGCGCCGATGTGGTGCTAGCCTAGGGCGCTGTCGACATTTAATCCACCTCTGAATCTGGCATAGTAGGATTTGCTTAATTACTTTTGCCACATTGAATTGCATTGCATTGGCTGCATTAAAGAAAATACAAAATTGTTATTTCTTAGATGCGGCCTCTCCTACGCGAAGAGTGCTTACGAAAATCAGAAGATTTGTTATCATCCTATGCCGATTCAGAACAAGATGATACAGAATACGTGCTTATGCAGATGCAAAAGAGTAGAGAATCGCTTGCAGTGAGTTTGTTTTGAATACCTATTGTTTATTTATTTATACTTCCATGCACAAAGTAGTACACGCGGCGGAATTAATGGCTTAGGATATCTCTGCTTAGGGTATTCCCTCTCGGTCAACCGTTACGCCAAAGAAATAGACATAAGAGGCGGTGTAATAAAAATCAAAAATAGAAAATTTATTATAAAAGGTAAAATACTGACAGAGATAGCTCGTATATTTCCTTTTATAATAAAATCCGTATCTGATCGAAATTTCGGTGATATTGTCGGTAACCTTATAAAAACAACAAAAATGATCGAATACTATATGAAGATAGGAAGCATACTAGCAAATGCTACAAATATTTGCAAAAATGCATAAGAGGTTAGCATGTATGCATCATCATCATCAAAGTGAAGTACGGAATAAAATGCAAATTAACGATTTCAAAATTTCATGACTTTCTTTTCTCCCTCAGAGATGACTTTTCAATGTTTTACTAAACATTTTGACACAATATTGAGGATATAATTTAGACTAAACATAATTTTATAATGTAACGAGCTTTTGAATTTACACAGGTCCTACCTGTTGTCTATTATTAGTATGTATACAAGTAAATAATATAAATTTAATAAAGTCCTATCTTCAGTAGAACCTTGTTGTTATGAAATAAACACATCTAGGGATACCTTAATCCTAAATTATTTACGACTTTATCTAAGTAAAATCTTTTTTGTTTTTATAAAAAGTTTGTATAATCTTAAATATTTTCTTTTTTTTTTCTTAATTTTAAATTTTTTAATAAAATGAAAAATATATTATTTTTTATTTAATATGCCGTGTGAGCTTTAGGTGTCATGTTATGTCGTCATTTGAGTCGAGATGAAATGTTACGAGCGGTGGGCATGTTAGAAAATGGTGCTGAATAGCACGCACGCATCGTTGCTGAGACCCTACACACCAGCTAAAACGTGATATCAAAGTTGTGGTCCCGTTAGCGCAGTACTGTGGATGTGGCTGAACGGCACACGGGTAGATATCGTGTTACTACGCAGAGACAGGATCGATTTCTCCAAATGACCGTCAGAAGACAACCCAATATCACAACGATGCAACTACTATAAAGGCTTCAAGAGAACCACTAGCTGCTGGTAAACGACAAAACCGTGCGAAGAAGCTCGCATGAAGTTGGTCTTCATGCTCGAAGACCGCTACGTGTACCGGCATTGCGATGTGACAGTAACGGTCGGCGGCTTTCGTGGGCTCGGGGGCATTTACCATGGAGTGACGTACGGTTTGGGTTTCATCCGGGTTCATGAAAAACACGCGTTTGGAGAACTCCAGCGAGAGTTAGCCATCTACAGTACCCTTAGGAGATCCACTTATACCAAAGCGGGACAATCTTGGTGTGGGTAGGAATTCGTCTTGGCGGATGAACCCAGCTCGTTTGAATCCAAGGTAGCATGACACAAAAATACCACGAGGAGATAATAGATCCTGTTATTGTCCCACTGAATTTCTACTCATGCACGATTATGTTCCTTCCCATAGGGCGCGGTTGGTGTCGGCCGCTCTCCAATAACACGATATTCATGTTTTGGATTGGTCTGACACATAGGACACACCTGGGATATGTTATAACTAAAACCTTTGAGAGATTTTCTGACAAATTTGACGACGGAAAAACAACCTTACGAACACTTGCAAAGAACATGGGGCCTCACACCGCAGCAAGACATTGACAATTTAATTTTAAGTATGAACGATCGATATCGATGAGATCCTTTTCTATTGAAACATCTAGAATGTTCGAGCACGTACCGGTCCCGACCGACTAGATGTAAAAAGTTCTAATAGGGAATTTTCTAGAAAGCTCTCCTAGTTCCGCTACTCGATACTAGATGGCGCTAGTGGCATTAATTTTGGCGCGCAACATTGCACCCTCTTAAGACATTCTCGTCCCGAGCATTATCGGCCCCATAATAACGCGCCAGTCGATCCACATGGACGATCTTTGGAGTACCTCTTGCACCTTTCTGTATTCGGTAGGCTACGTCACTGGTCCTTGTCACAATCCGGTACGGTACGTCCCATTTAGCTTGAAGCTTAGGAGCTGGATTGTGCAACCAAATTAGTGAACCTTCGTCGAACTCTTTGTTGTTCATTTTGCGGTCATACTGGGTTTTCATCTTTTCAGACATTTGCAGGCCCGATTGTTTGACGTGCTCGTGGGGTATTTGGTGTTGTTCCGCTAATCAGGTCTGCAGGCAGCCGTAATAGGGTATTTACACCCATTTTAAAAAATTGTGTTAAATGAATCCTAGAGTAACAATGAAACACTATAATTTATTTTTAAACCTTCACTTCGTCTTAATTTTTCGCGTGGAAACGCTAACCGCGATGCTGTTCAACTCATGAGGTCACTGTCTTCGATTTTGCCGATTTTTCAAAGGAATAAGACACAGTTTAATGTTAAATAATGAGTTATCATATAAATCATTGTTGTGTTGTGCCTGAACGCAAAAATACGAGGAAAAAAATGCCGAGGAAGTTATGGATTCAAGTGTCAAGTATTAATTAAATATAAGAAATACTTGGTTAAAACTGGCAAGAAGATACTCGAATACATTGTCTACAAAAACCAGACTATTCTTCTGTGAAGATCATTTTGATGTAAGTATGACTTGTATTAAACTATCATTTAATACAAAATAAAACATCATGAGGTGAAGGGTATCGCAAGTCAAATTTTGTATCTAATAAATTGCGTTAACTTAGGTATTACAACTAATGATTGCTAATGATTTTAATTATAAATAAACTAAACTATAATAGTTACTAAACTGTGTGTTATCGAAATACACTCTGACCTGGTATTGTGTTTTCGTGTAAACAAAAGTTGGTAACGGGTACTTACACTGATGTTTTAATATTCCTCAACTTAGCAGAACAAAAATTGGGATTGATGGTAAAAAATTTTGCCGGGATCAATTTATTTATACCTGGTGGATTAGTACTTTCTACTATTTACGAATTCGTCTTCCATGATACCTTTTCAATAAATTTCGGAATAAAACTCAATAATCATAATGATGAGTTGAAAATTTTCGAAATAACTCAGCACGTTAGCTAGTTCTCTTAATCAGTGACACAGAACACTATACCCTTAGGCTGGATTAGTGACGTCACGGCATGATCTAATATGGCGGACAGCGTTTTGCAGATTTGAGGCACAGACGAAAAAATATTCTTAAAATTGAAATATAAAATTTATAATGCAATTTTATAAACAAAAATCGATATTTCTCGTTTATCGCGTCTGTGTCAACTATAAATTCTTTACCCGCATCAGGGTACCCCAAAATTGTAATTTTACACAGACGGTCCTTGAGCTCCTGGAATGCGATATCGCAACTTTCATCCCAGCAGAAATGTTGCTTCTCCTCGGTTAACTTGTGCAAAGGTTTGGCTATATCTGCAAAGTTCTTCACAAATCACCGATAATAGGAGTACAAACCCGAAAACGCTCTAACCTGCGTCTTGTCCTTTGGAACCGGCCAATCTTCAAGGATTGGTCGGTTCTAAAATACGTGAGACATACGGATCCAGAGAAAATCGCCGCTGTTGACAGCGACGATTTTCACTGGATCCGTGCGGATACCTACTTTAGACACTACGTACCTCAAAAAGCCAGCTTGCCGTTTGAATAATGAACATTTCTTCGGACTCAACTTGAGGTTGGCACTCTGGATCTCCATTAGCACGCGTACCGGGTTTTGAAGGTGTTTCTCAAATGTACGGCTTACGATGATGATGTCATCCAAGTAGACAAGACAGGCATTGCTAATTGGCCCGGTAAGTACAAGATCCATCAACCTTTCAAACGTTGCCGGAGCATTGCACAATCCAAATGGTATAACTTTAAATTGCCACAGACCATTTCCTGTCCAGAACGCGGTTTTCTCCTTGTCCTTATGGTCAATTTCAACTTGCCAGTAGCCACTTTTCAGATCCAGCTTGTTAAACCACTTTACTCCTGTAAGCATGTCCAGCGTGGCATCAATTCTTGGCAAGGAATAGCTGTCCTTCTTTGTAACGTCGTTCAGACGACGGTAGTTAACACAAAACCGCATGCTGGCGTCCTTTTTACCAGCATCATGGGTGAACACCATGGACTAGATGTCTATGATCAGTTTACACGGCATTCCGTTGACCTCATCCTTGATGGCTGTTCCCATCATGGGTTTGTGAGATCGAAATCCTTGGCGCTCTTTTAGGATAAGCTAGCACCCGCCCCGCAGTCCTGGCTTTTACTCGTTCCCTGCTGCTGCTGGGCGGTGGTGTTAGCCGCACTATCCTCTCGAGATTGATAATGTTCCCTCTCTATAGTTCGCTTAGGGCAGCTAGATCGAAGATGGCTCCTTTGCCCACAGCCGTAGTACCTAGGGCTGTATCCTTTATTGCGTAAGTTACACTTTCAAAACCTGATATAAGAAAAAAACGAGAAAAAGACATCTTAAAAAAATACGGTACAGTGGATCATTAAGGTAAGGGTTTCAAGTAAAATGAAAAGGTTTCTGACATTAAATGTTGAAATGTCTAATATAGTGTTTTCAGATAAATATAAAAGGCCTTATATACAGATATACGAGTATAGAAGAATATTCAGAAAAGCAAAACAAATAGCCTGTTACGGCCCTCAGTTGCCCCGACAAAAGTCGACTGGATTAGGGCCCATAGTAATCCAATTCGACGTGTAACCCGAGGGTCGGGCCCGAACTGCCTATGGAGAATTATTATGCAATGGCTGTACAAGCAAACAAAAACTTACCGATTTCCGTAGGTAGGGTCGACCACAAGGTCACGTCAGGGGTAAGTAAAGGTAGGTGTAAATGGTGTAAGTAGGTGTGTAATGTAACCTGACGTCACTGATGTAATCGGCTAGTAGACTCATATGCGTTGCCCTGCTTCACAAGATGCACTCACTCCCGTGCGCCGTTATCTAAACTTAAATCTAACGTCACTTAGCACAAAACTATAATCTAAGTGGAACGCGTTCTCCTTCCGGGTTACAACGTTTTAGCGATCCACCCGATAAGCAAAATTTCTTCGTACGATATCAAAATGCCGCACAAGCAACTCGTAAACTTACGCAAATCAATAGCAATCGAAGTTAAATTAATCACCCAACCTCAAAGAAAGCCTCTTTGTCACGTATACTAACAAAAAAGACAACACAAAAGAGGCAGTCGAGCGCGGTCTAACGATTTCTACTTAACATCCCGTTATCTAATCGGCGCGGCCTTCGCGCACAAATAATTGTTCTAGACTTATCGGCGCGGACGCCGCTCGCAAAACGAATGCCGTCAACCGGTTTACGATCTGGCGTAAGCATAACCTATACAAAGAAAAATTTAGTCGGCGTTAAATTCTAATAAAGAAATCTAAATTTTGTAAATTTAAGTAGGAAAAATTCGTTTCGTGAAAAAGAAGATAACATGTTACTATAGATAAACAATAGCATTGTAAGTCATGAACAGGATGTAGTAAATGTTTTCTAAAGTTATTTTAGTGAAAATAATTCATTAAGAAATAACGCTAGTGATTTCATCTCCGTACAATTAATTCTGAAACAAAGTGTGCAGAAAGTTGTGACAGACATACGTTTTAAGATTATTACTAGTCATGAAATTTTAAAAACAGTTAAGCAAATGCAAAATAAAAGATCACATGGTTATGATGATATACCCATCAAGATTATTAAAGATAATATTGATATATTGGCTGAACCTTTAGCTTATCTTTTCAACAAGTGTGTGGAACAATCTCCGTTTTCAGATCATTTTAAGGTTGCACGAGTACTTCCGGTACATAAAAAGGGGAAGTAAAATGGACCCCAAAAACTATAGACTGAATTCCTTACTACCGATTTTATCTAAAACTTATGAAAAGCTGACAAAGGTAAGACTAGCATCACATTTGCGGAAACAACATATTAAATGAGAGGCAATTTGGGTATCGAACGTGTGTGTGTGGGTACACATGTTTGATACCTACGTTTTTTTTTCTTTCTCTTTTTTATGTATTATTATGGCATTTTAACAAAATATAGTTTAGTTTATTTAGATATTAGAATGTAAGTGTAACATAAAACGCGCCAACTCCTACTGTTCTTAATTCCAGTTTCTCCTTAGCCCAAAGGTTGTCTGGAAGAGATTGCTCTTTAGCGATAAGACCGCCTTATTGTACATACGTATATATTAAGTTTTTCTCTGTAATGTATTTATTCGTTGTATATGTGTGGTGTACAATAAAGTATATACTACTACTACTACATTACTTGCTTAAGTTTTTTTGTCAATATTATTTTTGCTATAAAAATTTTATTTTTCAAGTAAGTATTAATTATTTCGTATTTAACATGGCTATGTTTAAATTGAAAAAAAATATCAGATAATTCACGATTCAATTGATTTGTTAATATTTTTATTACTGAATAAATAAACATAATGCAATAATTATAAATTAAGTTGCGTTTAGAGCACTTATCTAACACTTGATTTCATATTCACTTTTATTCCGTTATTATTTTAGTGCTGTGTCCAAAAAAAATGAAATTATATGATATATCACACTTTTACATACTTAAATTTACCTCGTGAATTTATTTTTCATAGTACGTATTTAAAATAATACCGATGATACATTTCATGTGCTTTTTTCTGTTGTCATTTAATATTAAAATGTTTACACAATTCGCTATTGTTATAAACTTTTTATCTTTCGAATACAATGAACCTTTGAGTTATGTAGCCTACTTAAAATTAAAATTGTTCTTTTGAATGTTCAAATGAATTAATGTTATGTTATATAAATTTGATAATAGTTATAGCGATTTTTCAACAATGTTGTGTATCCGATATAATAAACATTATATTTCTAGTAATGTAATTTTTTTAAAAAAGCTAATACAGCTTTCGATGTTTGTTAATGTAATCTAACAATAACCATGTAAACTTCTGTGTGTGCTGAAAATATTTAAAACTATCATTTTAAGAAACTCACATTTCACTTGTATTTACATAGTAACATAATGAATAAGTAATGTTTAAGTTAGGTGATCATAGCACGATGTAAACTCAAACGTTTACTACCTACTTTCGAATTTAAAACAAAGGTCGCTTATGCGGCTGGGCTTACAATTTGTATTTTGATCTGTCTGTTGCTATGGTATTTCCTAATTATTATTTCTTTGTTCTGTTCATTTTAATATGCAATGTAGTAACTTCTTTTCGATTTTATATTGTTTGAACTTTTAAATCATAAAATATTAACTATAATACTTTATTATTTTCTGGGAAAGTATTAGTTATTTTTATGGATTATGAAAATATTAGTTATTTTTATGGATTATGAAAATATTTCCTTCGCTTAATACGATTTTCAGTCATTGTATTATGTAGACAATTAATTGATTTAAATTTTGTTGTGCCCAAATTGTGAGCTCCGATCCCCGACTGACAGTATTATACGAGATCGAATATTATTACAAGAGATCCCCAAACTGCTTAGAAATTTCGATTCACAATAGAATTGGTATGATGCATTATATACAACACACATATTTTTAATAATTAGGTAATACTACATAGTACTATTATTTATTCTGTGGTAATACATAATATGTTCAAATTTCTTTTTTGTTTCAACAAGTTATCCTGTATAAGGTGTCGTAAAGGTCCTTAAAAACTGAATTACAAGATATCATCATTATCATCATTACAGCCCTTCACAAGTCCACTGCTAAACATAGGCCTCCCCCAAGGTATGCCACAAAGCACGGTGCTGAGCCACCTGCATCCATCGACTTCCTGCATGTCTTACCAGGTCGTCACTCCATCTAGTGGGGGGTCGCCCTACACTTCGCCTACCATTACGAGGCTGCCACTCGAGACTATTCTTTCATAATTAAAGTTAATTTACTTTTAACACAACTGATGAATTTCATGGTCTTCTATTAATTATTTACTATATGATATTTATGTAACATCGTCATTAGTGAAGTTTTGACATTTATTCAGAATCAAGTAGATGTGATGAACGAAGAATGCATAGTTCGCCTGTGTGCAACTGCGTTCTCTTTTGAAGAGATTGCGGCTGCAAAAGACTTACTCTATCAATCTGTGCAAACTTCAGGGAAAAGGATAAAGAGAAAGGGCAAAGCGGATGGAAAAATGCAGCGGGATCTCGAGGACATTATATCCCTTATCAAGTGTACATCAGCAGAACTTATCCCCATATTCGTAGCCCGAGAGCTACAAAAACTACCACCGGCTACATTTGACCATGTCGATGACACGAGATTACTGAAAGACATAATTATCCAGAAAGATCAAGTTCAAGTTATAACAGAGCAGTACGCTATGGTTGAGCAAATCAACAAATTAAAAATGGAGATCGATAATATGAAGCAAGGGTCACTGTTAAATAATAACCAAATTAAACATTCCTTAAATAAGAAAAGAGGCACGAGTAATTTAGTACATTACGATAACCGTGAATCGGATAGCGGGCCATTTGGTTTTATAAACTTGGAGGTAGAAAAAACGGCTACTTCGAATCAAACGGCATTTACAATAGCTGAAAATAATACAGTAACTGAGCGTGACTTACAATGTCAGCTGGATGCGTCGCACACGATGAGTCAGCATGCACTTACGGTTTCACCTGTCCCTGTCGAGCACAGAGTACTTTGTACTGTCGGGCGACCAACAGCAAATGAAGCGAAGCTCCAGACCGAATTTCGGCCACGGCGGCCTGCCTGAACGGCGGCTAGCCATCGGCGCAGGACAGGATTATAGTGCCCAAGTGTATGCGCAAGCACAGGTATACTCTCTATTCCCTCACTCTTACAATCCGATGGGACGGTAAACCGACACGACCGGAGAGAGATCAGGCGCAGGACCAACGGCTTTACGTGCTTTCCGA
>DWHP01003067.1:0-13759 GCA_018247895.1 Parnassius honrathi
AGCTTACGCACCTAGGTATATACCGCCTAATCACTTTAAATGTTATTACTAAGACTTAATAAAAATAACAAGATCATTGGAAAACATATTTTACGTTTAATTTATTTTTAAATATTGATTATAATGGTGTAATTAGATATTCAATTTGACAAGCATTGACTACACATCGAGCTTGCTCAGTGGAAAATGTTGTAAGCGAGTACTTTAGATATGCTAGATTGAAGTCGGATCAAGTTTTAATCTTCATTTGATTCATGATGATCGAATAAATACATTTTATATAATATTACTTCCTTAAGCTGCCGTAAAGACAGTATTAAATTTCTGTTAAGATATTTTGCTTGACATTTGCTAACGTAATGAAAAAAAGAAACTATTTCAATAGGTATTAAAAATTATTGTATCAAAAAACCAGTGTTGTATACGTAACACCCTAATTTACAACTTAGTATATTATGGTTATAAAAAATGTTTTCGATAAGAAAAAATGTCTAATCTTGTTAAGTTCTAAAAATAAGTTTTCCACGATTAAGTAGATGTGTGTTGACGTGTGTGTAATTATTATCAAAAATTTCAAATCTGAAGGATTTTTCTATAGCATTTTTTTATTATGGGCAAGAATTAATCTTGGGTTTTATCAGTTCTGATCAAGACTTGAAAAAGCCTATAACTACTTAATGTTTTTTGACATTTCTTTATGAAATCACACTAACAATAACTAATAGTAAATATAAAATGAATATTTATAAATACATAGTTTTTTTTTATTTTTCTTTCTGTTTTGTTGACTCTTGAGGCATACGGAATCTTACGTTTATGATTTTTTTATAAACGAATCTTTATTCCATTCATTTCGCTTGTGTAATTTTATGAAGAAATTTGCGCATTATACGCTAGATCGTTTGCATCTTGGATCGAACTGGCAGATCTAGCGTAAGGGTATGATGCAGCTGATGCAGTTGGTGATGACCATTGCTGAGGCGTCGACTGGAAGCTGGCGATCTGAAACCAAGCAAGGTTTCATTTTAAAACTACATACAAACGGTCGTCATCCACATATTTCAAAAATGTAAAAGAAGATGAATTAATATTTTACTGGTAACGAAGTATTCCATGTAAGTCCTTGGAGGTGACAACACATTCAAATTTTGATTCTCAATCTATGATAGATGTGGATGTCTGTGAACCACAGCATCCATTTACCATCAGGTGGGCTATGTGCTCATTTATCACCTTTTTTTATAAAAAAATTACCGCTTTATGCCAAATTTTTTAATTAAACAACTGAATGTATCAAGCAAAAAAACAGAATAGAAAGAATAGAATGTAATATAGAATATATAAAAAGCTATTGATTTATTACCTTCCCACTGATATTATTGAGTCCTCCTCCACTCAGAAGCTTGTGAAGACCCAGCGCTGCGGCTGCTAAAAACGCCAGCTTGGCTACCACCAATGCTTTTGTGACAAGTAGAGTGAGAGCCCCGAAGAGTAGACCCACCACTGCGATTACTTTTACTCCTATACCGGCTAGTAGGGGCGTGTATTTCTTGATCTTTCCACGTGCTAAAATATATAAGAACTTGTTGATACGGAAAGATGGAAGTACATATAGAAACACTCACGCCTGTCACACAACGGGGTAGACAGAGGCTGCGGACTTCCATTTGGCTCGATTCTGACATACCTTTCTCGCCTCCTTTACATCCATATATCTACGCATACACAATCGTTGGTTAAGGGTACTCTTAATTTGGCCATTTTCAAAATATCGCCAATTTGGTCAATAAACTTTCATCTAAGGCGTCCCTTCCCGGCTCTGCCGTTTACATCTGCCATATAAATTTGCTTTGTCACCCTTTCCTCATTCATTTTTTCTGCATGATCAAACCACCGAACCATTCCTTTCTTAATCATGATCACAACGTTATCCTGCATGCCACATTTTTCTCTTATCACACAATTTCCCACCCTGTCATTCATATTCCGGTGGAAGTGAATATACTTAAGTTCTATTACCATTACCGTGGCTGTCTATTAATAGTCCACTGCTAAACACGGGCCTCCCCAAGTATTGCTACATAGTAGAGGAGATATTTGTCATAGTTGCCACGCGTGGTAGGTCAGGTTAAGAACCGTGGTTATTTATTTTTTAGTTGTTGTTAGGAATACGTTGCTGCCCATCTCCTAGCTTGTTTTCCTCTGTCGTCTGTTACGACACACACGCGACAATATGGGGTAGAAGATATACAGCCACTACACGGTATCTTAACTACGCAGATCACTAGTCTCAACAGAGACTTCGTAGGACAGGTACACAAATGTGTGCGCAAGAACAAGTGAACTCTCTGTTTTTTCTATTGCATAGTAGCTCAAAGTACGGTGAGATGGCAATCCGATACGGTCGGCGAGAAATAAGGAGCAGAACCAACGGTTTAAAGTGCTTTTTGAGGTCGGAGGTTGAAGCACCGCCATCTTCCTGACTTAGAGCTGCTACTCAAAGTTACAGTGCTCTATGTATCCAAAAACGAGTTTGATGTTTATTATTTTAAGCCAGTGTCTGACGTCTTTCCGACCGGATGCGAAGGGGTGGTGCATCCGAAAATGTCTTAGCTTAATAAAATCTCTTGCTGTAGAAAACGCCCGCATTATGATCGAATGGAAAGGCAGCTGTTGGAAAATTACTCCACTTCTTAGCTGTATGCATTATGAACGACGAAGCAAGTCCTGCTATTTAATTCAAACATTTAAATAAGTAAAATATATTAAAATAAAATAGAACGGTAGTCTGTGGAATAATTAAGACATCATAGGATATATTAGAAAACTGGTGCAATTTGTGTTGGGACACACGCAGGTAAGGGCTTCCACTATAAAGCTTATTTTCAGGAATTTAACATTTGAAGATTATCCTTTTTTAATGTGGAACCACCAGTAATCGGCTGGCGACGGGGCGCCGCGGATGGTGATGTGAGCGTTCCTGTGGCCCTCTGAGTAATTTTAGTCGTTAAGAGCCCAACTTAACACTAGTGATGCCTTGGTATGCCTTTTTACCAATACAATACCGATACTGATGCTGTTATAAAATGACGGCGATAACGATACCGATACCGATATGATTATTGAATTCAAAAATGAAGGTAAAGTAAACTAGGGTCGATGCAGATGCAAAGGTAAACCTTTTGCTGGTATCATAAACGGAGCGGAGTAAAAGATAAAGTCATAAAACTATCTTTATTTCGACAAAAGATCCAATCAAATGGTATGACATTTCGGAGACGTAAATTAGCGAATTGATTAGATAGTAAAGGAAAAAAAAATCAAATTCACATTTTTATTGTTTACAAACCTTGCCTGCGTTGAGCTACAAATATTGCCGAAAAAATTATGTAGTTTGTTCTACGGGTTACGGAGGAGATCGATTTTTAAGAATCATTTTCTTGCGCCATGGGATCTCCGCTCGCTTCGCTTCAATAAAACACAAGTCGGTTATTTTTTTATTAATATAAAAAGAACAAATAACGAGAAAAACTAAATAAAACCGTTTAAAACTATAGAAAGGTTGAGATTTGTTAATAGTTTTAGTAATTAAAATTAACATTGATGAGATTTTTGTTTCAAAAACGAAGTATTCTTAAGTTTTGCGGAGAAGAGTAATTTCGCAAATCTGCTTGAATAAGACCTGCAGCGAAAAATAGTCTATCAGATACGACAGAACTCATTTGGAAACTTGAGTACTTCTGCGACATTTTTTTCAAGTTTCGGTATAAGACGTTATTGCACTAGAAAATGAACTGATCTGCGCCTCTGGATATATTAGGCCTTAGGTAGAGAGATACCTTCTTCTTTGAGACAATTACAGCGTAGATAGGGGTAACATGGAAACAAGACACAGCACAGCATAGCTAGTACGTGCCTTGTTTGCAAGGGAATGGATTTTAAAGCGCGAAATTTTAAAAGTATCGTTGAATCGGTCATAAAAATATCGCCGATGCTGATATATCGGCAAACTTCGAGTATCGACGATATATCGGAATCGGTATCGGTATCGGACGCAACCCTATTTAACACCTTGTGGTGCGCGTCTGTAGTGGACACTATCTCAATAAAAAGGGCAAGAATTTCTCTTAATGTCCAGTTAGTTACAAGTATTTCATCTGTCATTGGTTTTTTGAGTCGGGTTACGTGACGGGGTGTCAGGTTACGTTACTCTATGTTGGCGGGCTTGGCACCTTTTAAAAGTGGGCGGCTGTGGTCTAGAGGCTTAGTACATTTTTTTAACATATCGGTTTTCTCAAAGTCGAACCCTAATATGGTAATGTCCGCCAAAAGTATCCTTGACCAGGCCTAATACATAACTACATTATCAAAATTAAGCGGAAGTAATAATAAATTAAATTTTTTCTAATATTTAAAAGCTATCTCCGTCGGGTCTCCATGGTTAAAAAATTCTCGGAAAATTTTGCTCGATTTTCTCGGAAAGCTTTGGAACGATTTTCCGTAATAAGTGTTTCATTCCCATTCCCTAAATAACTTATATAACAAAATGTTAAAGGTCCCAACAATGTCATACGTTCGTGATAACATGGTACAGCACGATAACGGTTTACCGCGCACGTTCTACGTCGCGATCGCCGTGGCTACGTAACCTTGACCAAGCGTTACGTCCGCTCACGTAACAGGCCAACGAACTTACCCGGTAACTTTCTTTTCATCAGACGCACATTTTAACGTCGTTCTCTCGTGTGCTTGTTGACGCAATTGCTTCGATTTTAGATGTTCGTAGTTTATCTAAGGTTCTAGTTTCTGAAATATCTCTTCTTACTATTACTCTTATACCTCACAAGATCCTTAGATTACATTTATTAAATTAGCGTATTATTTGGGATTCAAACACGGAGTGAAAAGGAATGCTTAGTAATTTTTTCGTACTAGTAAAGAAATAATTAAATTAAGTTTTTTTTAAATAGCACTAAAAGATACAGACCAGACCAGATTGATAGATCAGTCTTCTTTTGCTTTTTTTTTGAAATTACGTTTTTCATTTGTGAAGATCAAATTTAAAAGAAATTCTAACTTGCCTTCTTCAAACGTTCTTGCAGCCTCCCGTAGCTCTCCTGGTTCAAATTTGACGTTCAGTTTTTCTTCTCCTTTAGCGTCTCTTGACAAAACAAATAAAATGTTAACATTGCTGTACTTACATCGGACAAGTCTTGGTTAAATGGTGTAAAAATGTATTAAAAGTTTTTGTGTTAATATTGAATTCATGCTATTTTTAAATAGAATAGTAAGGTTATAAATGTTGTTTGATTTAAATTAATAAAGAGCCACAAATATATTGTTTTTAAATGTTTCAATCGAGAAAAGAACAGAAATTTATCAACTGCTGATTAGTATTTAAGTGATGTCAGAAAAATTCAAACTGACACTATTACTTGATAACCTGATGCCAAAAAAAAATTACAAATGTAGTAATTAGTATGTATAGAGTTTATGTAATACAGTACGAAAATTTTAGTAGTTATCAAAAACTACTAATGATGTTTTTATTTATTCCGGTTATATAATGAAAACAAGAATACAAAACCAATCCTTCTTTTAATATTTTTTGATAACTATTGGAATTTTAACGTAAATGATAATGTACTGATAACATACTTTATTATATTTATATATTATGTTAAAAAATCACCCCTAAGGATCCAAGTTTTGTCTTTAGGACATAAATGCGGTTTTAATTTTTCAATTACCTTTATTATTTACAGAGCAAGATTGTGACACTTTCTGTCCCACTGATAAAGACGGTAAGGATCGTGTTGTGGTTTTGAAAGTCAAATTGAAATTGAAATCAATAATATAATTTGAAAAAAAAAACCAGTAATTTTGATTTTCTTAATTAAACAAGGAGATCGGATCGAAAACGTTCGATTCTATTAACTATAAGTTAGAGAAAGTGAATGAAATGCTATGTTAATTTAATCCATTCAATGTGTGTAATTTATGAATATAAAATAATTTTGTTTAAAAGCTTTGTCGCACCGGTAGCTCTTTAAAAAGAAACTAGAGTTTAATTTAGACCATATTTATCGCAGAGAAATTTTCATATTTTAGCGAATTATTTACTACATAATTCCTTGGGTGTCATACTGAACTTATTAAAAGTTTTAAGTGACTTAAATATTTTAACGTGGGATGAATTGATTCTGGTTTATTTTATTTTGGTGTTCTCTTAACCCATCACTAATTATTATACTTCTTAAATGCGGCCCTACTACCAATTGTATGAACTTAGCTTAGTTACACTGATATTTTTTCCTGTCCAACTTTTACTTTGGCGATATCAGCTGAATGTTTTCGTGAGCTTTTACTGCGCAAAATATTTTAAAGTGTCACAAGTATACAAGCAAGCGCAATGTCACTTAAAGAAAATTAAAAGAGAAATGAAAAATGTTCGAATGTGAAAATTACTCATTATAGCAGTAGGTAGTGTACTTTAGAGATCTCCATAATGGAGTACCGCTCATGTTATATATGTTGCAGTAATTGAAACAAGTGAACTTCACCATATGTCTTGTCCCCTGAACTGATATATTATACTATTCTCTTCTTCACGAAGCTCACCGCCTTCCTTTTCCTCCTTTGTCATAAACATTTTAACAGCATTCTCTGTTATTATATGTCGGTTAAAAGGGTAAAAGAGTCAGTTATTATAACTTATCACAGGTCATCTATAAACAGAATAACTAGTGAGACGCAGGTGTAATGGATGCCTCACAAAATACAATAAGTCGCACAAGATTTCTTTTAAGAATAAGGGTGACAAACGAGCACATAGTCCACCTAATGGTAAGTGGATGCTATGGCCCGTAAATATCTACTTTTATCCTCGATTAAGAATCAAAACGCAGATGCGTTGCCACCCCTGAGGAATAAGATTAAATGCCTCGTTTTCAGTAAAAAAGCGTCTCCGGATCTCTACACTCACCATACGAAACACAGCAGTACTAAGCTGCTATTTTACGCTGGTATTCTGTGAAAGCGTGGTCCTTCCCCGGTAGAGCCGACCCATTCGTGCTACTACCATAATATAGCTGCGGCGTGGCTCTCTACGTACAAAACGAAGTTGCTACGAAGTACGCATCTGCTAACGCTAAGTTTTTTTTATAATGTTGATTGCATGTACGAAGGGTTGCTGAAGACAATTTCAAATCTCATAGATTTTTTCCGTTTTGTCACAAATATATTTTAATAAAGGAATTGGTTGAATTCCAAATACAGCAATGCAATGTTATGTTATTTGCCAGAAAGTCAAGTATTATTTTAATTTATTTGAAAGATCTTTAGGGAGTTTCTAGCGTAGGCATGCAGTGGTTGTTCAAAGCTAAATTTGGATTAGTTCCAATTTAGATATAAAATAAACATTGCTTAAGTTTTATTTCCAAGCTACAGTAGCCTCATACACGCACTTTATACACGCGAATTTAGAAGGTTGTGGGTTCAAATCCGCCACTGTCGTGAATCACAGAACAAACATTTTAAGCTTACTAGGAGTGGTAAAAGATAATATTTGTAAAAAAAAAAATACGGAAATTTTAGGCTCATACTAGGTTAGATTTCTAATTCTCATATTTTTGATGTGAAAATTTGATTATCTTTAAAATTATTTCAAATTTGATCGTTAGAAGCTTTTATTAAGATCGTTTCTGATCGTTTTCACGTTAAAAAGCTTATATAACCTGAGAAATATAAGAAGTAGACATGTTACTTTATCCTTTTAAATATTAGACTGCAGTGTGTTTCATCAAACAAAAATGTTGTAGCTAACCAAATTTTTCTGAGAGAAAAGTAATTACTACTGTTTTGGCGTAGTTTTTACATTCTAGTATTTATGCCATAGTGAAGTAATTTCTATTAGAGACATTTTTCTGTGATTTTTGTGCTGTCGGCTACGTGGACTATATAGAAATTGAGGCCAATTTTATTTCTAAAAAGTTATCCCTCTTTATAAAAAAAGGAAAAGGTAATTTCAGTATAATAGCAGTCAAATGATGTCAGTCAACATTTCATACATTGCCAACTTTTCTCACGTTGCAGTTGCAAAGTAGAAAATAATTATCCGTGTTTTATGGCTTACGAAACAAATTATATTATGCAATTTAACACGGCGTGAAGTGACACTTCATGATAGGCGTTAAGAAAATTTGTGTGATTATTTAGGAGCATTGTTTTGATATTTTCATTTTACAAACTACATTTGTAAGTATTTTTTCTATAGTTATCATTTTAATATTTATAATAATTATACGTATACAATGAAATTTTAAAATAGAAGGGTGTTTTAACACGCTTAAAAATATTTTTAAAAGCATAAGAGTGACAAACGGATACACAGCCCACCTGTTGGTGAATGGATGCTGTGGCTCTGACATCTGCATCTATCCTCGAGAACCAATATGCAGATGCGTTATCAACCCTGAGGACTAAGATGGAATGCCTCGTTTCCGGTAAAAAGGTCTCCGGTTCTCTACACTCACCATACGAAACACAGCAGCATTAAGCTGCTATTTATGCTGGTATTCTGTCAGAGCGTGGTCCTAACTCGGTCAAGCCGACCCTTTCGTGCTATAACCATAATATAGCTGAGGTATGACTCTACCACGAAAAATGAATAATTTTTAAAAAAAAACAACAAGACAGTAATCAGAGTGTCCTATGTTTGCTGATGATTTATAAATTAAAAAAATATTTGTTAATTTTATAATTTACAATAACGACAAACATTATTTGTAAATCTTATGTACGATAATTTAATAATAAAACCTATATTTTTCCCAGTTTCACAAAGTTAAGGACTTGTGACTAATAATGTTGCAATTGTTTCAAAGATATTTATTTTTATATATGTACTTTACGTAAATTTGGTTTTGAGCAATATTTTATTGATTTGGTTAATATTTTATATATGATACCGTGTTTCAAGATTTTATATTTGAAATAATATCTTTACCAGTAGCAATAATTCGTAAACTTACAAACAACCTGTGGTTCCCATTAAGTGTGTTATCACTTATCATAGTCGGTATGCAAACGTATAGAAATAAGTTTAACTGACACGCGCATCGGTAATGCAAGGTCTTTGACAATGCTCTTGCTCTTCTGCCAATGGTGATGTAATAAAATAGCGTACAATTTGAAAAAAAAAATTAAAATAAATTAAATTATTTTGGTCGAGATTTCTGAAGTTATGGTATATTATACGTTTGAACACTGATTCTGATAACGCACTTAACGGGAAAAACAGAGTTAGATTACAAGATTTAAATTCTCACCTTTCAATAGCCACTCCCGAAAACAACTCAATCTTCCCATCGTTTTCCGTACCAGCACCAGGGGCAGCGCTGCAGGCTACCACGGCGATGACAAGGATCGTACACACCACTCTCATATTTATACCATAGATACTAATAATTAGATTTATTAAGGTAGTTGGGTCCTTCCTGGTCTGTTGTCGAGGATAAAGTGAGCCCGGCCCGGGATACCCACGCTTATATATGGAATGAGAGAAGACGAATTCTTTGAGACTCAGGTCCAATGGGTTAGGTTCCGCTAAGTATGCAGTGTTCATAGTTTTGGTACTTGAACCACCTTGATTACAAATTTACAATTACAGAGTAGATATAAATTATATTATTTTAATTCAATATTTATTTAATTTAATGTGTCATAAATCTTCTGATAACTGTATTAAAAGTAGCTTTAAAAATAAATCATCTAATTTTATTTTTATGAAAATTTATGCTTTAGTAAGCATAATATATAAGAATCTTTAGAAATTAAAAATAATTATCAGGCTGCTCTTTATGGGTTATGGTAGTTATTCGTTGAGTGTGTGAATATTTTGGATAAAAACCATTTCAAAATTATATTAAAAATAATTTTGAGTTTTTTTATAGGAAAAAGGTGACAAGCGAGCACACAGTCCACCTGATGGTACGTGGTTGCTGTGGTTACTGTGGCCGATAGACGTCTACATCTATCCTCGTTTGCGAATCAAAATGCAGATGCGTTGTCAGCCTTGAGTACTAAGTTGGAATGCCTCTCTTCCAGTAAAAAGGGTCTCCGGTTCTCTACACTCACCATACGAAATACAGCAGCATTAAGCTGCTATTTGACGCTGGTATTCTGTGAGAGCGTGGTCCTTCCCCGGTCGAGCCGACCCATTCGTGCTACAACTATACAGTTAACATAGCTGCAGCATGGCCCTACCACGTAATGGTTATTAACAATTTGATGTTTTAGTGAATATTGTTGTAAGTAGCTTTGAATACATTTGTGTCCCTCAACATTAACTTCTAAACAGATATTTCCTTATTAATAATACGTGGAAATATCACTTATAATTTAAAAAAAAGAATTATTTTATAATAATTCGATCATTTTATTCACTGTCTTTTCTTTCACATATATAACAAATGTGGTTTGTTGGATTGACACATATTGTAATGCTAATGATGTATTACGCAATATATCTTTTAAGTTACTATCGTTTAATACCCGTTTTAAAAGTATCATGATGGTTTTGTCTTTAAACGTTCATTCATATTATATTTCGTACGCATACATGTGCTAGACAATGAAGAGGCGTAACATTTGAATTGTATCTCTCTAATCTCTATAATATCTACTCTACATCCGTTGTTCCGGAGGAGAGAATTCGTTTCAAATCTATATTGTTAAGAAAAAAGCTGAAATGAAATGATACGAAAACATTTCTTGTTGTCATTATTCAAATTCTCCTTTGCTGGACAAGGCTATCCTGCTGTAAGTATATTTTTTTAATAAAATAACGGTGATCCAGCACACAACTCACCTGATGGTAAGTAGATGCTATCATCTCTATCCCATCTATCCTCAATAACGAATTAAAATGTAGGTGTGTTGTCACTCCTGAGTACTAAAAGAGACATTAAGTTGGTACCTTGGTTGAGCGTGGTCCATTCTCGATCGAGTTCGCCCATTTGCACTGCAAACATAATATACAGCGTGGTAGACATGTGTTATTAATTCATTTCTAGTGACCCGATCATTCAAGTATTGATTCGTCTTACTCGGGGACCTGTGAGACTCGCTCGTTAACGACGATCGTGGGATATTATCACACTATTTGCTCGTAGGTCCTGCCAATTGCTTGATCCGTAGCGTTCAAAAAATGTAAATGCAAACGTTATTATTTTGATGCGACCCGGGTCAAATGAACTAATCATTCACGATTTACACATGTCTACAGAGTGGCTTTACCACGTTAATGAATTTACCTGAATCTTCTTCGTTTAGGTTATGCGAAACATAGTTTTTAATTGTGGGGACGTCGATTCACCTCGTTTTAAACTCTCTATAGTTGGATTTATTTTTATAGAATAAGGATGACAAATGAGCACACTGTCAACATGATGGTTACTGGATGCTGTGGCCCATAGACATCTACATTTATCTTCGATTAAGAATCAAAACGTAGATGCGTTGTCACCCCTGAGGATTAATATGGAATGCCTCGTTTTCAGTAAAAGACGGTCTCTGGATATCTACCCTCACCATACGAAACACAGCAGTATTAAGCTGCTTATTTACGCTGGTATACTGTGAGAGCGTGGTCTTTCTCAGATCGAGCCATTCGTGCTACAACCATAATATAGCTGTAGCATAATATACCACGTATAAAAATGTTTCGTACTCCTTTTTTGCACTTGGATAGCTATCGTAGCACCTTATTTATAAGTCAGTACTTAATTTGCTGCGAAAATACAATTACGGTACTGTTCTGATAAAAATTTTCTCGATTGAAGTGACAAACAAACCTACAGTTCATCTTTTGGGAAATGGAAACTGCATTCCATGGAAACCTGTTACAAACTTCAAACAGAGACGGCTATAGATACGGTGTCGCCACTGATGACTAAGATGCACTGCCTTACAACCTGTAATTATACTGGGCTCTCTATAACCTTTAGACTGGAACAAAATACACTGTTGTGTGGCGGCAGAAATAGCCGAGGCTGGTGCCTACCCATACCAACTTCAACGCAGGAAACGAGACCTAACACATTGTAAGGTGCTGCGCTAAGCATAGGCTACGCGTGAGCGTATAACTATTTTGATCTCGTGATTTATGAATGCTTTCCATTATAAAAGTTAAAATCCTCAAACCGTGTGTAATAACGCGGTGTGATAATATACACTACCCCATATCATTCTGTGGGTGTCGTAAAACGCGTCAGAAGGAAACAAATCAGGAGATGGGTAGCAGTGACTACCTGATAATAGTCAAAAATAAAAAATGCAATTATTGACCCTTCTGCAAATCGTGGCAACTTCTCGTCAACGTCTGTTTTATACGTGGTAGAGCCACGCTGCGGCTATATTATGGTTGTAGCACGAAATGGTCGGCTCGACCGGAGAAGGACCACGCTCTCACAGAGTACCAGCGTAAAATAGCAGCTTGATGCTGCTGTGTTTCGTATGGTGAGTGGAGAGAACCGGAGACCAGTTTTACTAGAAACGAGGCATTCCATCTTAGTCCTCAGGGGTGAAAATGCATCTGCATTTTGATTCTCAATCGAGGATAAATGTAGATGACACAGCATCCACTTCCCATCAGGTGGACTATGTGTTCGTTTGTCACCCTAATTATATAAAAAAACTATGGCAAATATCAACCTAGCAGTGGATTTTTAGCCCGATGTAACGGTAAATACTAAAGTGTTTTTCATGCTCCGGGGTTTGTTTTTGGTTGTGAATTTGTTTGTTGAAATTTATTTTTCTGATATAGAAAAAAGTTTTTTAACTTATACATACGTTTTTTTGTTCCTGACAAGCGCAATGAAAATTTTGCGTTTGTTTAATTGTGCTGTCTTATTGGTGCAAGTCTTATGAGCAAAAACGAGTTTATGCTCATAAGGCACCAGCAGCACGTATTTCTAAATTTTACTTAAAGTTCTGTACAAGTTGTAGGTATAATAAAATCGTTGAATGCTTTTGTTTTACGGTCGAGTGAAATTCTCTTACACGTAGCCATTGTCATACTTGGCAAACGTCAGGAAATTCATGCATTTTGTGCCATCGATCAAATTGTACTTTATTAAACTTTCACTAACTTTACGTGAATACATTTCATACATTAAAGTATATTTTTTAGTGTTATATATTGATATTATTTTATTTGACAAGGATGACAAACGAGCACACAGTTCACCTGATAGTAAGTAGATGCTAGGATTCATATATCTACGTCTATCCTTGATTAAGAAACAAATTGTAAATACGTTGTCACACATGAGGACTGAGATAGAATATCTCGCTTCCAATAAACATCCACAGGATTCAACTACCATTCTGTGAGAGCGTGGGTCTTCCTTGGTCGAGTTGTCCCATTCTTGCTATAACCATAATATGTAGGTGCAGTGTGGCTCTACCACAAATATATTATATTGAAATAAATAAATAATATAACATTTCATCAGTCGTAATTTCAGTACTACTATAGTCAGAAGTTTCGTATTAAATACGACTGATGAATTAGGAATTCGTCGTACTGCTATTAAAATATGCTTAAAATATTGTAATACTCGTACAAATGTTAGGCGTATATATTTTGTTTACAAACACAACAGACTTAAGTATTGAATAAACATCTGTACGGTACCTACGAATGATGAATTAGGTATTCATCGTATTGCTATTAAAAGTATGCTTAAAATATTGT
>DWHP01003068.1:0-13758 GCA_018247895.1 Parnassius honrathi
TACAGCAGCATTAAGCTACTATTTCACGCTGGTATTCTGTGAGAGCGTGGTCCCTCCCCGGTCGAGCCGACCCATTCCTGCTACAACTATACTTTTAATATAACTGCAGCATGGCCCTACCACGTATAATTATGAGTATGAGGTAATCTAAGGCCTTATTTTCAGCAATAGACTTTTAATAAGAACGTAACGTATGAAAATGAAAATTTCTTTCTTTCTTTCTCAAGGCATACTACATAATACAGTAATTGGAGCCTCCTAGTAAGTATTAAATAATATGTCGGTGTCAGGAGGCACCGCTCCTCCTAATATTATTAAATATTAAAATAAACACAGCAAGATTACCTATGATCTAACGTTGGTATGTTTTGTCTGTGTGTGTAGTGTGTGTGTATGCATATGTATGTGTGATTGCAGGTGCTTAGAAAGTTTAGCCTGTCAATTATATTTATGTTCTTTTATTTAATAAACAATCCTTTTTACTGGAAACGAGGCATTCCATCTTAGTTCTCACGGATGACAACGCATCTGCATTTCGATTCGTAATCGAGGATAGATGTGGTTGTCTATGGGCCACAGCAACCACTTACCATCAGGTGGACTATGTGCTCGTTTGCCATCCAATCCTATAAAAATATATATATTTAAAACGTGTAAATTCACCACGTTTTTATAACCTCAGTTTCGTATATGTTTGTTCGGGTCGAATTTAGTTATTGTTTTTAAACGTAACTTCCCGATGAGCTAGAAACTTGAAATTTTGAACACAGCTCAGAATCGGATGACAATTTAAGAATATGAAGAAAAAAAGAATTTTTCGTTATAAAATCGTACGCATGCAAACGCACAATATTATGCACACTAACGAAATTTTAATTAATAGTAATACTTAAAAATCCTTATCAAATTGTTTTCTACACTTAAATAAAAAACGAGCGATCCATGTAATGTTAGTTCGAAACATTAGTACTACATTATAGTATTATAGATTTTCTTACTGCAGTCTTTACGGCAATGCAGGATCTGCGTATTTCTTCCTCTGTAGAGAAAATCATATAGAACAAAAATCTTTTAAAACAACTAAGTACTCGTTTAAATTATTTTAGATACTAAAAAAACTTTTGAATAAAATAGGAAAAAGAGACTATTTGATTAACATTTCGACTTAAATGTAGAGACAAATGGTGTCGTTGCCAAAAGAATACAGATTCTAGATAGCATATTTTCAGTTATTAAGTTGTATGTTCTTAGAACTGAGACAAAATAACTTGGTATTTATAAAATTTTGAACAAGGTTGGACAATTTAGTACGTTATTTTACGATTTTCACTGAAATCCCAAACGATTTCCAGGAAATAAATTTTATTAGGAATAATAAAATATTTAAGCGTTGAATTTGTTGAGCACTAGAAATAATTTTAGGCAGCTACGTAAAATACCTAGGTACACCCGCCATTTTGAAGTCATTCACACAGATTTCGGGCATTGGAAGTTCTTCAACGGTGTAATTTACCGAATTTTAAATTTAGATTAACTGTTGCGAAAAATGTTTAAAAAAACAAACTCGTTTAGATTTATATATGATCGAACAACTAAGTAAACAATAATCGAAATGAGCAACCGAAAAGAAGAAAACGTTTTGTAAAGGCATAACGTGCCAAATATGTTGATTTTTTCTTAAGCGGGTTAACTCGAAAATGTTCTTTGAGACTCGTCATAACTAGATTATATATTTTTGTATGATTAAGTACTAAATACTTTTTTTCGAATCAAGTGTATTATTTTTTTATTTAAAATTTAATCGCCCATTAAATGCAAAGCAGGAATAACATGCATCAGGATTTATTAAAAACATGAAATTCGAAATAGCGAAAAAAAATTAAATACTTCAAAATTAGAAAAATACTAAAGCTGTCTAGTAAAAGACGTGATAAACGAATAAAAAAATCAATCTTTACTGCTGTCAATTCAAATTGACCTCCAATAGACAGCATAATATATTACAAATTATTATTTTGCTAATAAAATATAGCTAGATTTTATTAAAATTTTAAAATTAGGACATTTTATGTAGAATGAATGTAAAAAATTACTTTTGCCTTCACTTTGTATTTAAAAGAGTTGAGTTTGACGCGACACGCGCTCGCCGCTGCGCGGCTTGAACCGTACTGCCATAGTATATATGGGGATTAAATATCACAGTACGCACCCAGTTTTACGGGAATTTTGTTTTTAGAAATATCAACTTAAAGTTACAGCCTACGTATACGTCCAACTGCTGGACACAGGCCTCCTCTCGTTTCTGAGAGGTTTTTAGGGCAATTTAAGTTTAAGGAAAATATTTACAGTGATCATTCCCATGAATATACATAATATATTTACCATATTCGGCTACATTACCACTTTTACACAATACACACCATCAGGTGAGTAAGCAGTAGTAAAGTACTGGATTATAATATATATAAAAGTTATTTATAGACCATACAAATACTAAATATGTGGTTAGAACATTTACAACATTAGATTAGGACAACAACATTTAGCCTCTGCACCACCTAGTCGTCGTTGTTACGAGCAATGTATTTTTTCAATATTTTTGGGCTTAAAAATTTAAAAATTTAGGAGAGATATTTAAGCAATAAATGCTGTAATCATGCGGTAGTCTATTTCTCATTTCATTGACTAGAATGTTAATAGTGTAGTAAAAGTTAAGACAAAACCCATAGATGTCTATGGGCCGCAGTACCCACTTACCATCAGGTGGATATGTGTGCTCATTTGTCACCCTACCCTTAAAAAAGGGCCCCAGTACTGAGCACATGTTTCTTGCTTTCGTTGCATGATGACGAATTTACAAAATAAGAGTCATGTAGTGGATTGCGACGTTAGAGAATTCATATCTTTATTTTGACCCGTGAATTTCGACTGAGGGAAGGAGGTATGAACATTTTACTGTGTTAACCAAAACACAATACACATAAATGTAAAAAAACAAACGCAATAAATGTAAAAGTTTTTAGTGTTACACAACAACGTAAGTAACGTACCAAAAATTACAAAACAGGATTTAGTACCTATTATGTATTACCTACATTAACTAATTATCTGATGATTCATATATAGGTTTTGCTTAAAGGTATTTCACATAGATTATCGATATTTGATCATAACAGCCTATTAAAATCTATCACTGAACATAAGCCTCCACCTTAGATTGCCTCATATACTGGCCATAGTTGCCATGTTTGACCGGTGGCTTGACAACAGCAGGTTTTTATTATAATTCACAGAAAATGATACGTACTATTTATTGCAACTCTATTAAACCGATTTGAAGATCATGAAATATATAACACATAAATTATAAGAAAATAAAACAAAGTAATACGTAGAGAACGCTAATGAAATATGTGACATTGATATTAACCTTTCCGGCAACTTTCATTTTAATAATTTAGATCTCAAAACCTGCTTGAAACTATCTTAACCCGAGTAATAAACATTGATATTTTGTTTATATTAATACTTATTTTTACATAATAAGTATTTTCAATTTTAAACATATTTAGTTCTATAGTCGGTATTTTTCAGTAATATACGTTACAGATTGGACATAATTACTAAGTACAATAGTAAAATGTAGAAACATTATCGAACGGGAATCTAATACTCGCCACTGGCAACACAGAATCGTTACGCCCCGCGTAGCATCGTAGACCCCGCCCGCCAGCAGCTACGTCGCTACGATAATATATGTGCGCAAAGTTGTCGTATTATACGTTGTTTTTATTATAATCGTAGTGGTAGGGCGCAGGGGGTGCGACGCGGTATAGTCGTGTGTAATTATTTGGGTGTTCCACCGGTTTTTACCGTCTGCGGTGAGCGCTCGAGCCTAGCGGATTTTCGCTTTTTATCACGTTCGGCCATTTTCAATGAAGGCTTTCCTCTATTTTGTGTATCAATTTAACCGAGAATATTTAAGTACGAGTATAAATAATTTTCAAACGGAATGACCGATATAATCCACAAAAATGTTCTAAGGTAAACACTGTCGTAAGTATTTGAAATATGTCTACTGTTTTGTTAAGCCTTGCATAACTTACTTGTATGTTCTGTTTGTCGACAAGTTAGAGTACGTGCACTACTGTGTTTTAGTGAGAGTTTTACTGAGCCGGTGACAAATCCTTTGTAGCCTTTTTTTATTTGAATTTTATTGCAAGTTTTGTTTGTGGTAGAGCCATACTGTAGCTACGAATATATTATGGTTGCCTCACGAATACCACGAGAAAAAAAAATCAATAAACAAGATGGCCGGCCACTAACGTTAATTTTGCTTAGGATCCTATAATTAATGAAATTAAATATAAACCCAAGCATAACACCGCAGTACTTCAAGATGTTGCTAGCTAGTTCTTCGTAGATTTGAGCGAATGTAGTATTTATTCATGTAAATATAAGAAATCCTTAAATGTAAGAACCGACTTCAGAAATTGTTTTTTTTAGAATAAGGGTGAAAAACGAGCACACAGAGGGTAAGTGGATGCTGTAGTCCTTAGACAATTACATCAATCCTCGATTAAAAATCAAAATTTGAGTGAATGCCTCGATTCCAGTAAAAAGGGTCTCCAATTTTCTACACTCACCATACAAAACACAACAGCATTACGCTGCCATTTTACGCTGGTATACTATGAGAGCGTAGTCCTGCCCCGGTCGAGCTGACCAATTCGTGCTACAACTATAATATACCTGCAGCGTGGCTCTACCATGTAAAAATTCATTTTTTAATTTCATTAGCCTTGTGGATCCATCCTTGGTAAAAAATTTCTGCGAGTTTTTCATCCGACTTCAAAAAAGGAGGAGGTTCTAAATTCGACTGTATTTTTTATCTTACCACAGAACTTTTTGATAATTCTTTTTTTTATTTGAAATCTGGTGTTTTTAAGGTGGTCCCATATAAATTTGATTCAGATCTGGCTAGTAATATTTGAGTTATTTTTAATAATGCGCATTTAATTGACTTCCACCACATTGATGATGTTCCCATTTTATTTATATTAAAGTCGGTTGTATAAATTTTTTAATTTTGCTAGTTGTGTGCTTTATTAAATCTGATGTAATGGCGGGGACCATCCTGAACATGTTCAGAGACAGCAAATTTCGGGAGGAAACGAAATGTCGGCAATAAAAATAAGCAAAAATTGATTAATTAAACGGGATAAAATCCGTAATAAGAAGTTGTGTTTTTAACGATTTTTACGTCCTAAAAGTTCAATTACTTGACCTTTAGTGGACTAAGTGATTTCTTGTATGCATACTCGTATATAAATACGATATTCTATCCCTGTAGCGACATAAGAAAATACACTTCCCCATATCATCCCGTGGGTGGCATAGGAGGTGACAGAAATAAACTGAAATAGGAGATGGGCCGCAGCATCTTCATAATAAAATCTCAATTTTAATAATAAACTACTTCGTATATCAACACGTTCGCACAGCGTGGCAACTTCCCGCTATGAAAATCAATGATTTTCAAAATATCGGGATGTTATTGGTTTTACTCTGGTTTATTAAAATCTAGTTCTCATCAGGTCTTCACGTTTTTAGGTCCTAAGAAGATAGGAAGAGCTCAGAAGATGTTGAGAAATCTCAAAAATTAAATTTTCAAAAAATGTTTTTGTTTGCTGCATCAATATCGGTTCATTCATTCAAGAGAAATCGTTGTCGAAATTTTTCGACAATAATTTCACTTGAAAATTTTCTACAATTATCTTCGAGCCCAAAAACTTAATAATAATAGGCGGATTTTGAAGCGCTTTGCATTTAAAAGTTTCAGGGATTGTCGGTTCAACCGTATTTTTTAATAGAATTTGGATGACAAACGAGCACAGAGTTCACCTGATGGTAAGTGGATGATGTGGCCCATGGACACCTACATTTATTCACAATGCAGATGCCGTACTCTGTGAAGTAGTGGGCCTTTTCCGGTCAAGCCGAACTATTCATGTCACAACTACTTATAATATACAGATGGCTAGTTGAGCCATCATGCAAACTGCTAGATGGCTCTACTAGATATAACATAGTATAAATGTGACTGATTTCAGTAACACAAAAGTGTTCGACGATTTGACGAACATTATTAATACAGCTGTGGTCGAAAAAGCCCACGCTATCTACCCTCGCCTCCCCTGCAAGTAATCACGCTGGTATACAGGTTGTTTCTAAATGTTAACTGTTAACGTCTAAATGTCAATTGATTTACACGTTGAACTTTGGTATATTTACTTTTTATTAAAATAAGTACTAACAATGCTATTAAATTTACTAATATTCCTTTTAACCGATTCTGGTAAGCTTAAAATACTTGTGTTAGGATTGGTTCACGACAGTAATACCCATGAACTTTGATTGGCTACTATCGCTTGAATTGTGTTTTCGTGAATTTTGTTTGCATGAATTGACCTTGTTTTACTTATGCAATCAGTGCCACTTTAATCATGGAGGAACCCTAGCTCTAAAGAGGATATAGAAATAGACATTTGCATAGTTAAAAAAATTACTAAATCACCCAAACCTACTTTTATTTAATTAAAATGGTTCGTCAACATCATTACATGCACGCACACCCACCCACATACACACGCACGCACGCACGCACACACGCACGCACAGCCCGAGCGCCTACCCCACCACCTGTTCTGCTCTAAAGGATATAGAGAGCCGGAATAGTTATTGTGTAGTGATATTGTGTATGTGTGTAGTGTACGGTGTAAGAATATCCACTACCCCTTACCATCGCGTAGGTGTCGTGCGAGGCGACAGAGGGAAGAATGGAATGGAAATATATTTATGTAATCAAAAAGACATTACATGATTAAACAATACAGAAGTTTCTGCATTACGCTCTATGCTTGTATATCACGAATCAAGAACATTGACTGACACCGTTTACACGGAAAAATACATAGGACACCGATTCAGTATAAAGTATACTAAATATAGGTCTAATTTTTTTATAGTATAAGGAAGGTAGACGAGCACATAGTCCACTTTATGGTAATTGGATACTGTGGCACATAGACATCTACATTTATCCTTGATTAACAGCCTTAAGCTGCTATTTTACGCTGGTGCTCTGTGAGAGCGCGGTCCCCGCCCCGGTCGAGATGACCCATTCGTGCTTCAACTAATATAGCACCAGCGTGGCTCTACCATGACCTTCATATTCCGTAAGCACCTATATCTGGAATGGAAACACCATTGCAAGTATTTAAGGGTCAGCTATGCAGGGAAAGTAAGTTTTCCGTTTCCTGGAAAGATAGAAACAAATCAGCAGATGGGTAACCGCTCCTTTCAAATAACAATTAGAAAATTAAAAAAACGTTCCCAAAACGTCTACCAGACGTTAAAACTACGACAAGAATCCGCCGGGGACAAAGATCCGCAGGGGAGGTCTGGGCTAGGCTAGGCTAGGCTACTTATCTTTGGGGAGGCCTATCAGTTTGATATTATGATGATAATATGATGACGTTGATAGTTATAGTCTGCAAGGCCATCCACCTTATTTGTCGGAGATGACAACGAATCTGTAGGCCATAGATGTGTTGCCATTTCTTTGTTTAATAGGCTGCAAGCATAAATGGGCTGCGTAACGACTTACCATCACATGGACGGCAAGTTTTTTTTTATAGGTAATGGGTGACAATCGAGCACACAGTCCACCTGATGGTAAGTGGTTGCTGCAGCCCATAGACATCTACCTCTATCCTCGTTCGAATCAAAATGCAGATGCGTTGTCAGCCTTGAGGACTAAAGTGGAATACCTCTTTTCCAGTAAAAAGGGTCTCCGGTTCTCTACACTCACCATACGAAACGCAGCAGCATTAAGCTGCTATTTGCGCTGGTATTCTGTGAGAGCGTGGTCCTTCCCGGGTCGAGCCGACCTACTCGTGCTACAACTATACAATTACTATAGTCACTACGGTTTAATAGAAAAACGCAACAGGTAAATCGCACCTGACAGAAAATGTGGTAACGGATTCGCTTGATTAAACAATCACATGCAAAACTGTCCCTCAGAATTGACAAATAAATGTCTTATATTTAAAGTTTAAAATTTTGTAACACGCTGTATATAAAAAAGTGTAGGGGAAGTCGCCCCAAGTATTTTTGTACCTAGGAAATCGTAATATCATGTTTTTCACGCGACAAACTGTACCTACGCTTTTTTATCGATACATGCTGTGAACTGGATATATTATCGCATTTTTAGCTGACTTCAAAAAATGGAAGAGTTTCTGAATTTGACTGTATGATATATTTGTATTGTTTGTATATTACGCGCAGTGGCGGTGTAAGAATGTCCACTTCCCTATATCGTCCCGTGGGTGTTGTAAGAAGCGACAGAAGGGAAAAACAATAATTATTAGTTTCAAGTCGCACATACAAAAGTTTTGCTTGTATTAGGAAAAATCTATAAAAAATTATAAAAATATACGTCTGCGATCCACCTCTAAACAACGTATTTTCGTAATGCTAAATTGCTCGTACTATAGTCACAGGCGCTACACGAAAAGTTATATTATAATTATTTTTCAATGGACCAGATTAAATCACATGCGTTTCATATGTTACAAATATAGGTCATATCTTCTTCTTTATCAGCTCATAAAAAACTATTGCTGGATATAGGCCTCGCTCTCTCGACTCGAATGGAGAAGGACCAAGCTTTGACAGAATACCAGCCTAAAAAGCAGGTTGATATCCACTCTTTCGTATGCTGAGTGTAGGGGCATTTCTTATTAGTCCGCATTTTGATTTTGAATCAAAGGGAGATGTGTATAGGTCACAGCATCCACTCACTATCAAGTGAATTGTGCGCTCGTTTGTCACCCTTATTTTATTAAAAAATATTAAATATAATCATACGAAATAGAAGTCAGTTAAGGAATTAAAACAATCAAGTTTTCAATTACCACCCTAACAATTATTATCTGTATCATAATATAGTTTTCATCACTTTTCAACAACCAGCAAGAACCCTAAAATCATTTACGCATTCTGCCCATAAGCCGGCCATGGGAACGAATGAAAAATAGATTACTATAATTGGAACTCACCGGGACATGGGATAATAAGTAATACACTTAATGCGTTGGGATTTTGTGCACACCCTAGTCACTAGGGTGACGTTATTGTTAAGCGGCGAAACATTACAGTGTGTCCATATATTTTAAGTATAGTGTATTAGTAATTTTATTTGTACTTCTATAAATATAAATAAAATTAAAGTGCCTGTCTGTATTATCGAAACAACTGCCTTATATTGAGCTGAGGGGTTATTTGGACGCCATTAAGACAGAAATAACCATTAAAAAAATTGTCTGTCTATCCGGGCCGGTCTTCGAATAGCTGAACCACTCGTAATGAAACTTCGAATAGATATAGATTTTATACGTGGTAGAGCCATGCTGCAGCTATATTAGTAGCATAGTTGTAGTACGAATGGGTCGGCTTGACCAGGGAAGGACCACGCTCTCACAGAATACCAGCGTCAAATAGTAGCTTAGCGCTGCTATGTTTCGTACGGTGAGTGTAGTTTCCATCTTAGTCCTCACGGGTGACAACGCATCTGCATTGTGATTAGTAATCGAGGATAGATGTAGATGTCTGCGGGCCACAGCAACCGTTTCCATCAGGTGGACTCCGTGCTCGTTTGTATAATACGCCCTATAAAAAAGTTAAAACGCCAGAAGGGATCTAAGCAAAAACATGCAAGATATTTTGTGTGAAAATGAAACATGACAAATTAAATGGTTTTTGATCATCTTAAATGTAAATATAGCCACATTAATATCACACCAGCGGAGCCGGAGCTGGTTGCTAGTAATAAACAATACATGAAAAAATCAAAGAACCCGAATGTTTCAAATACAAATATCTATTTATTATACTCGTACAGTACAATATTTTAAATTGTACACCAAGAAAAATTATCAAAACAACTAAATTACAAATTATTTTTGAGAATGTTTTTTTAATAGAATAAAGGTGAAAAACTAGCGCACAGGCCACTTGATGGTAAGTGGATGCTGCGGCCTTTAGACATCTACTCCTATTCTCGATTAGGTCGTGCCCGTCATATTTATTTTATACTTAAGTCCTATAGTCTAACCGCGACGAATCAGCAAATAAATTGTGATTTTTTAGCATTTCTCGTAGTCGCATTTATTTCATAACCTCTTTTCTATGTCGTTAGAACTGTAATCAAATACAAAAATTAACTATCATATTTTTAGCCTTGTCATGGCTCGAGTTCAAAAGCAAATAGTTGCAAACAAGTAAACAAAAATTCAGTTTAAAACTACAACTGCAACAACGCGGTTGGTATCTGGTATCTATAAATCATATCATCATCATCATCATTACAGTCCTTCACAAGTCCACTGCTGAACATAGGCCTCCCCCAAGGTATGTCACAAAGCACGATCCTGAGCCACCTGCATCCATCGACTTCCTGCATGTCTTACCAGGTCGTCACTACATCCAGTGGGGGGTCGCCCTACACTTCGCCTACCGGTACGAGGCTGCCACTCGAGAACCTTTTTTCCCCAACGGTTGTCGGTTCTTCGAGCTTTATGGCCGGCCCATTGCCATATAATATGTATATTGTACTAACGACTCATGACTGTGTGAAAAACGACACGTGAAAACAGACAATTAGTAAAAAACAATTCCTCGTTTTCCTGTTTCATGTCTTTATCATATTATTGTTACCTTGGACTCAACGAATGGCGAGAAGAACACCAACAATTTTTATGTAAATCATATCACGAGTCATGTAACCTTCGATCGACGTATGATTAATCGTGTGAATGAATGTAGTTTTGATAAAAGGCAGTGTCGATGATGCAGCACGTGGTCGCCGATTGTTGCGTCAGGTCGTTCACACGGCACGCCCTCTCATGAGCTAACGTGCGCCTTGTCGCAGATCAATTTCTTTTTGTAATGTATTAGGTGTAGTCAGTTCGACTGAACAAATAATAATTGGCCAATTATAAGTACTTAATTTTTTTCACAACATGTCAAGCACATAAAAAAGAAAAATTTATTTATCTGAAGAATTTTCTAGGATTATGTTTTTATTTTATGATTTAATATTAAATACGAAAGTTCGAAGAACGTAAATAGAACGCATAGGAAAATAATTAAAAAATTCTAACTCTGTAACAAAGTGTTTTATTATTGTTTTCGTTCAAATACAGCACCGGGGTATAAGAATTCTATTGTTCTTAATTGTTTACGAGATTCTGAAGTGTCTCCCTTCATTTGTAATAACTGACATGTAAAGCATAAAAACAGAATTTATTTTTGTAAAATAAAGACCTTTTATGTACCACGTGTGTATATATGACGTTTTAAACAAATATATAATCTCATATTTGATATGGTTACAATATAGTAATGGTTCCATGAATTCAGTTACATTTGACCATACACGTACAACTTGGTAGCGCCACGCTGCAGCTATATTATGGTTGTAGCACGAAGTGGTCGGCTCGACCGGGTTAGTACCACGTTCTCACAGAATACCAGCATAAAATAGCAGCTTAATGTTGCGGTTATGGTGAGTCTAGAGAACCGAAGCATTCCATCTTATTCCTCAGGGGTGACAACGCACCTGTATAGCGATTCTTAATTTAGGATAAATGTAGATGTGCATGGGTCACAACCTCCATTTACCATCAGGTAGAATGTGTGCTCGTTAGTTACCCCCTGTATATAAAAAAAGTAAAAACATTCAATAAAATAACGGATGTATTCCGTACCTCCAAGACCTCCATCCGATGCGCAATGGTATTTTCCAAAGTTTGGATTAATTAGGAAACACAACTTTCTTGTTTAGGGCCTATACTACCTCAGCTCAAATTCTAATTTCGCCCCCACTTCCCCGCGCGTCGTACGCTATGCACCGACATGTTTGTAATCACTAATACTGTAAGTAGTTGAGTCGTTAGACAATTTCATTAGGTTTATCATATTTATGCCTGTTTCTTTACGCCAACACAGGCGCTTCTTATTTTTATTACGGTTATTTCCTATTTTAATTTTACGTCATTCTGTTGGGTAATCGTAATGTGTATTTTGATCGTAAGCGACACAGCTTTCCCGTTCGAAAGCCGAACCGACACTGAGCGACGTTATCAGGCAGGGAACAAGCTTCAGGACAAATTATTTTTATTATTAGGTAATTTCTTTTTACAGTGAAAATAATGGTTATTAAAAAAAACATAAGCCCTGCTTTATAGTTAGTTCAATTAGTATGCAAAATTTCATGATCTAATTTAAAGTATTTTGTGAATACCAGCGGTTTATTGTTCGGTTCGGAGGTAACCTTGGATTTTTTTTCTATTGAGAAAATTTTACGGAATCGTGTTTTCGTCTAACATAGTACTTAACATTAAGCCTCAACTTTACTATAGATATATTTATTTCATAATTAATGCTGCCATATTTTCGGCATAACGGAGGATCTTGCTAAGCCATTTAAGGTAATATAGGCCCTTAACCTCTAAAAAAGGTACTTACTGTTTTTGCCTTCACCTGTTTTGTTTCAATGTATACAAATATAATAATCAAATTTGTTTTTTATAACTTTTACAAAATGAAAAAACAATGTAAATTAACACAAAAAGCTCATACAGTCAGAACAAATAAACATTTCATTTAACTGAAAATGAGTTTTTCGTCATAACACATAATCATAATAATAATTTAAGCAGTGCGATCATTACGGCTCGCATAATGATTTCTTATATTTATGCGAATAATTCACAGTAAATGAAACTAATTTTACGAAGTTTTAACAGACTTCAAAAAGGACCTCTTCCTTTTTCTAGTCGGTTAAATTCCTAATTCGAGTGGATGTTCTTTTTTATGTATGTTACGCGATATCTGCGCAGATTGTGGACCGATTTTAATATTTTTTTTATTAAATAGGCTTTACAACGGTGGTCCCATTAAATTTTGAAGAAAAATTCCGCCCCCAAGGTGGAAAGTAGGGAAAACATATTGGACTACTGAATTTCATACGATATCTTCGCAGATAAAGAACCGATTTTAATGATTACCTTTTTCTTAAATAGTGACTTCAAGTGCGGTTCCATATAAATTTAGAGAAAAATAACACCCCTAACAGTTGCAAATAATTAACTTCTTCTTTAGCAATTTGAAGAAAGTTTTAAATTCTTTAAAAAGTCATAATTACATTATATCGCGTATGATTTTAACTTTTTAATTTTAAATATATCATAGTTAACCTGGCTACCCATAGTTTTTGATAATTCAACGGGCTAACTGTGACATCTGGACGTCAAACACCTGTCCCCTCCGTGACCATGGCCAATAGAATGTCTTTTTAATGGATCAATTAAAAAGTTAAAATTAAACGCGATATAATCCGTAAAATTAGTTTCATTTAATCATTAGGACTATTAAAGCAAGGCACAGCTGACATAACTTTGTGTCCTTGTTACTTAAAAATATGTAAACAACTCATGCTAATAATAGATCCGGTTTTATATGTCAGCGGCGGGGCGGCCATATAATATTCTGACTTCGCTCAACTACTTAGTTATTAAAAGCATCTTTTTTCAGTTTGGTTGTAATTAGGGATGTAACAATACATAATTGTGCCGATACGACACCGATACCGATTATTGTAATAAATAATAGGCGATACCGATACCT